>JAAXYX010001776.1:0-20692 GCA_036851915.1 Ptenothrix huangshanensis | reverse complement strand
CTGTACATTACTTATGCTATACTAAGTCATAAAAAAATTACATGGCGCTACTTTTTGAAACTTTAAATTTTCATCTGGCAGGGCTTAACCGCCGATTTTTCGCGATTTTCCCCACTGTGCTATCTAGTCACCTAATTATTTCGAATTTATTTTCTTCATTGCCAGTGACAGCGACAATAATAGTGATAATTAGTGGTATTATTGACACAAAAGCTGTCACACATATATATTTGAATTTCGCTTTCTGCTTTTTTATTTTTGTTTTTTATGTGTCGATTGTCGATTTTTTGCTGCAGCAAATGTTTGGTTTGTCGTTCCTTGTAATTTTGGATCTGCTTTGCTGAACTGTTGATGTAGCTGCTTTTGTTGTTGTTGATGTTCTTGTTCGTTTTTCTTCCTGACTTGGCTGTTGGGAGTACTAATGGTTAAATTATTACCGTAAAACCTCTAATTACAGCCTAATTTAGCCGGCCTCTAATGATGACCGGGGAGAATATGCAATATTTCCAATGGTAGCCCGTGCTATGATTAAAGGTTTTACGGTATGCAATGTAATAAAATGTCGTTTAGGAGAGTAATTTGGTTTTGCAATCTAACAAATCATAGAAATAATGTGCATAGAGGAAAAAACTGTACTTTTGGGTCAAGTTTGTGCAACGGTGTATATGTATATACATGGGTATATCAGTAAAATAAATTCGCGTTCAGGGCAGTTTAAAATTACTCGTATTCACAACTAAAAATCTTTTTGTCTTTAGAAATTAATGTCTGTCTGATTAAAAACGGAAAAAGTATTCTCTCCTTTTTTGATTCTTTCAAACTCAAAGTAAATATTAGAAAAGGTTTCAAAGGGAAATTCGAGGTGAATGGAAAGCATCATAGTTCAGTAAAGTTCTTGACTTTTATTTTACTATCGTTATATGGTAAGTTAAAGAAAATCAAAACTTGCATCTAAAATCTACTTCATGTGTTCATCGCATAGCAAAGTCAAAGGTAGGTCATAAAGAGAGCAAAAGTTACAGTTTAGGAGCAGCGTTGAATTTGGCTAAAATCAAAGGAAAGGTAGTACAAATACATATGTACCTACATATACTTTAGTATGTGAGGTACCTATACCGTGTGCAGGTAATTGAAAATGTAATCTTTGTTCTATGCATTGCGACGGGTTGTAAGGAAGTCTAGAGTAGAAATGCTTTGACCGTAGGTTTTTTGATTTATTTTGAATTGAATTCAAGTAAATTGAGTTGAGTAGAATTGAACGGAATACGGAATCAGCAGGATATAGTAAAAAGATGCTTTAAAGTCTGGATCTGTACCTGGAAACTTGGAACTTGTAAGAACCAAACTTTGGGAGACTTTGTGGAAGGCTAAATTGGAACACACTTTGATTCGGCTGTAGTTTTGGTTTTGTAGGTGGCTAGTTGGAATTGATATTGATGTTAGGATTTTCGTTAGTTTTATAGACCAATGTGAGTAATTTTGATTTTGATTGGTCTAAAACTCTAATCTTGAGGGTGGTTGCTTGTTAGTTTACTGCCGAAACTAGTATACCTGTATATAGTTTCGTAAGAGTTGTGTCTTTCAGATGATGCATTTCGTCGTTGAAAAGTAAAAAAGAGCTATATGCTACGCTCTAACATAGCATATAGCTCTTTTTCATTCTTTTCATTCAATGACGATTTGTTTGATCTTTCCTTTTGTTTGTGATAGTGATGGTGCTCTGATTTTGGGTATTCGGTTTCGGGCTTTGATTTTGCTTTTCCTTGATGCTGATAATATTTTGTATTGTTTCTCCTTCCTATTGTCCTGGTTCTTATCCCATGGTATTCTGATAAAAACACTGATGAAGCTAAAAGTATATAATAATTATACATATGTGGTTGAGCTGAGGAGGCAAGACAAAAGTCAAACCATCAAAATCATACAGAGTATGTTGGTGTCTCATCGTCTGCAGTCGTCAATTTGAAAGTAAAAACTCGGTATGTAGTTATAAATGCGCACTTTTAGAAGTATAATTGTACAACGGAAAGTTACAAGGCTACAAATGACTGATTGTAACGTAAGTAATAATAATGTTAGATATATAATTATAAAGTGGAGGAAGAATTTGTAAATATAAAATATGATGACTGATTAGACTTGCATGGTAGGTTTGTTTGGACTGTGGATTATCAGTATGGCATGTCAATGACCCAGGGGCATCTGTTTACGTATACATTTATATGGTTTATGTTCTGTTTATCATTTCTAATCGTTCATTGTGTTGCCTGGTTGCTAAGTACGTGTTTTATACCAGTTGTTCCAGAGTTGCGCTTGCAATCAGAGCTTCAATCCAGGCTATCTACTCAAGTCGTAGTTGGAAGCTACTAATGAAAATGCTTGAAAAGGCTGATGGTGATAGTCTTACGAGGGAAGGATCTGGTACGTTTACGTGTACTCGGATCAGAGTCGAAATATTTGTTATCAAGAATTCAGTTCAAAAATTGCAAAATTGTTTAACACATGTAAAACATA
Source organism: Ptenothrix huangshanensis (assembly GCA_036851915.1). Taxonomy (NCBI): domain Eukaryota; kingdom Metazoa; phylum Arthropoda; class Collembola; order Symphypleona; family Dicyrtomidae; genus Ptenothrix; species Ptenothrix huangshanensis. Next base: position 18,178 of record JAAXYX010001776.1, on the reverse strand, counting down.
AAAGAATTTGGATTACTTTGTACAATCAAAAAAGAAATTGTTTTTGCGACAATATGAGGATCTAATCGTATAGCTCATAAACATTGTTACAAGTCTTAATTTTAGTATATAATGACTTTGACATTTCGAAAACATCTTTGTAATCTTAATAATCCGAAATTGTTGTATATCTTAGTGCTTAAAATTTGTTTATATTTTACTGTCTTATTGGCAATTACCTACCATTGTAGGTAACAGAGCAATAAAGTTATTCTCTATTTTGATGTTTCAAGTTTTCGTATTTCCTCCAAGCGAAATTTTTGATTAGAGTGAAGAGTATAATGGAAGAATTTGATTTTTTTCAAATAGTGTAAGATCGGAGAAATGGAACTTTAAAATTAAGGTAGGTCATGCCTTCCTTAGAAAAAAATGTTTCAATAAATAAATGAAAACGGTTTCCCCTAAATTGTTGACTGTAGCATTAGTGAGTATGTACGGATTATGGTTTAAAGCAGTTTTGCAATTTGTGACCTGAATTTGTAAAAAAAAAATATTGCGACTGTGCTCTGAGTTGAGTAAATTGGTCTGACCCTTCCATCGTTAGTCAATATGAAGTTTAATTAAATACGTACAGCTTAAACGAGTCTCGGTCTCCAATGCGTAATATTCATTACATTCATTTGGTTTCTTGTGGTTTGATATTTTTCTTCTCTGAAGTACAAATTGCTGACGAAGTCCTTTTGAAAAGGAAGCAAAACAACAACCAACTCGTACCAATAATAATTATATCTTGGGAATAAGTTGTAAAAAGTTCTGTAGTTGGTATTCAACTAAATGATCTTATTCCCGGATGCTTTTGTATAGAACTTTTAATCTTCTCATTTTGTAAAATGGAAAATTTTCGTGTCTAATGTGTGGCATTTCCTAAATGAAACATGAATGTGATTTAATAATTCACATAATGCAATCTAAAAAAACTTCCACAAACATAGGTAGGTAGTTAGGTAGTTAAAAAGTAAAAATTCGAAAATTTTCTCTAGGTGTCAGTCTAAAAAGTGGAGCTGTCTAAATGTCTTATGTATTTTATTTTCAAAATCTTCTCGTTGAATAATTTCTAAATGTGACCTTTGAATTATGCACCTAATTCCAGTATTCGGAAAAGTTCAAAATATTGTAATTGCATTATTTCAAAAATCCCAGAACTGTCTATGTATTTGCATCATCTTTAAAAATAAATTGAACTTGCCCGGGTTTACACTTTAAAATGTGATGACTCCAAACCCAAGGCCAAAAGCAATTTACAACTTTCGCTAGCATTCACGCATTGTACCTTCATTTTGCATCTTTAGTTCAATCGAGGGACAATTTACACCCAACAAAGACTCTAATTTTGTATTTACATATAAACTCTGCAGTGAACGTGAAGCAATAAATCTTTGGGCCTTCGACTTTTCTTAAGCAAATTCCAATTCGGTATTTCTATTTACAATTTTCTTGATTGGCTTATATGGGAAATTGCGGTGAGCTTTATTTCCAGTTGGCTCCTTCACCTGCAACTTTTGGATAATTATTGTTATTGAAGAGGAAATGTTAGGGGAATTATAAATTAAGCTTCCTGCGTACGAGAGCCTCCTTTATAACGTCAATTTCGCTGTAACGACGACACATGTCCTCCCCATCAACGAACCTGTCGTTGGACGTTATAGGGTCTATACAGATAACGTCATGTGCCTATAACGACCGAAAAAATCGGTCCCCTGAGATGTCGTTATAACGAGATTTCGCTGTTTACAAATATAAGCTCCATTGCTGTTTATGATGCTTTCCTAAGTGAGACAAGTTCTGCGTAGTTATTCGTATAAATGCGCATTCGAATATGCAGTTCCTCTATCCTTTGCACATCGTAATTCATTGCACATGAAATAAATATTATTATTTTTATTCCTTTGGTAAAAATGTGTCTCGGGTTTTTATGTTTTTACGTTGTACGTGGTTTGTTCGATTTGGTTATTCCAAGGTGAATTAAATTGCTTAGGTGCTTCCTTCCAAATGATATTTAGTGGTATTGGCAATTGGAAAAAGTAACTCTGTCTGTGGTTTCGTGAGAATTGTTTTGTTGCATAATTAATGATAATTAATTTGATGGCGTGTCAAACTTGGCCTGTTATATTCAGTGACTCATTCAAGTTCAGGGCTGTACATTTTAATTTTTTCAATTTGCAATAATTATTGCCTGTTTGTTACCGCCATCAACGTCCTCGCTGCGTCTATGATTATAATTTTATTTCAGGTTCACCTGCACGTTCGTCATCGTCTGTTTTTTCTTCTCTGGCTTCTCCAAACACTGACTAGGTACATATGTATGGATGTAGTAGAGGTAGCGATTCAGTGAGTACCTAGTTCCCTAATGCCTAGCTTTGCATTTTGTTTTCATGAAAGGATTCATTGACTCGAGATGAAATCAAGTGGACTAAAATACATACCTACTTTTAATAGCCGATGACGTCAACTTAAGATTTAGGACTGTATTTCAAACCCAACCTCCGTCCTACCTACCTTTGCGTTTGCCTTTGTAAATTCAGGAGCAGCGAATAGCCACAATGAATATTCACAGTTGCGTGTGTTGGTGCATTTAATCAGTTAGCATTTCCGAGTTTAGCATTTTAAACCTACCATAACGGCGCAGCGGTGATTTCAAAACCAAGCAAAATGTTCTGCTACATGATTTCATCCGCTTTAAGTTCTTAAGGGCTCGTTTTGGCGTTTGAAACCTCTGCAAATTATTAAACTGCTTTTTGAAAGCTCATCAACCCCTATATTAACTTAATTTTAATATCTCTAAATCGTATTTTAGCTTTACTTTTTGTGAAAATTCACAAATCGAATTTTTCGCTGCTTTTTGAAATAGTATTTAAATCTAAATCTCTTCGACAGCTTATAAGGGATCAGCCAATATTTTTCCGAGGTACAGAAGGAAATTTTCCAGAGCTAGTTTCCCCAGAACTCTCAATTCAGCATATTAGTATAATTGTTTGCGAATTCATATTGCTACCTCATAACTACAGAAATTGAAAGCTGTTAAGACGGTAATAATTACTAGTGTGCAATTAATGCATTTAATGTTATGCATTTATGCTTCACGAGAATGCAATTTCAAAAGTGCCTACCGGAATGGTACTGTACCATAACATACGTGCTTTGATGCGTAGAATGGAGGTTTTTTATCCAGCCAGTAAAACACATTTTTTTATATTTGCGTGGTGCCCATGAACGCAGTCGTGTTGTGAATTAATGTGGATTTGAACGATTATACTAGTTATATGGACATTGAATGCATATACATAATTACTGATGACATGTACCTAATATAGTTTTGGCAAGTACTTGCCCTTGCCTTTGGCTCTGACTATCACGTTGAATTTGACTTTGACGCTCCAGCTCAGTTGAGCATTTTTTCTCCTTAAACCTTTGACTGGAGCGTGGAAGGAAATTAATGAAATGACAGCAAGTCAAATTCAATATAATGATGTCAAAGGCAATGATTTCGTAATCTGGATCTCGATCTTTAGTTCCGTCTTCTCATATATGTACGTAATGCCTCCACCGTAATCCACTGTGTAAAAAATGTCAATTGAGTGCAGACTCTCGAAATCAAAGACACAGCCAAACTATTACCTTAGTCCTCTAGTCATTGCCTCATAGCCAAGCTTGCATAAAGTACAAAGAACAGCTAGAAAGACGGGGGAATGCTATTCGTAATTTGTGTTTGTTCCGGGACTGGTGTTTGCATGACATGTGGAAAGAGAGTTGGAAAACGTAACTGCTGGGCGTTATGGGAATGGTTCTGGTTTTGGTTCTTCTGCAACGATGCAGTTTTGTACTTTAATTTTTTCGTCGGTCTGCCTGGCAGTCCACTCCTTGACCTACAGTGTAGCTACCGTCAGTGTAGCGCTGAAACTGCAGATACCCTTTAGACCCGCAGTTTTGCTACTGCGCTTTTTTACTCTGGCTGGAGAGGAACCACTGATGAATTTACGGTAGCATTATCATGTGTTCTTTGTTGCGTGACTTCATCGCCTATTCATAATCATGACGAAGACTGTACGGTGGTTTGGCCGAGCACGAGTCATGTAATGTTCTGGTCTTCTTTCACTTGTGCTGTGGTAAAGTTGGCCATTTCGTAGTGAATGTATACCTATACCTGTATGGGAGTTATGTAAGATGATGCCAGATGCCAGTATGATTATTCACGCCATATCTTCCAACTGATATGACTTATTTTATATAACAGTCAGAATATAGCCGCACCTATTTGTCAGCTGCTGATCTAGAAAATGGTCAAGGGGGGGGGGGGGCTAATCTATCCTTAAGCGGCCATTTTGAATTTTTTCCCTATGTACACTGATGTATGAGCATAGGATCCTGGAGGGGCTACAGCCCAATAGCCCCCCCCCGTGGGATCCGCCACTGCTATTTGTAGTATTTGAATGTTTGGCATATTATTCTAAGCATGAAGATTAAAATCATGATGCAAATTATGGAATTTGTATCCCATGCTCAACGTTTTTGTTGTATTGCCTACACTCTCAAAAGTTCAACATTAAAATCTTTCTGTCTGCATATGTTACTCATGAGTTAGATTCGCTCGTTACTAACAAATGATGTAACATACATGTCTGCCGGTAGAAATTCCGCCTTCCCAAGGTCTGCCGGTGGAAAGTCTTCCTTCCGAATGTCTGCTGGTGGAAAGTCTGCTTTCCCAATGTCTGCCGGTGCAAAATCTTCCTTCCCAATGTCTGCCGGTGAAAAGTCTGCGTTAATTTTGTTTGACGATTTGTCTACCGGTTTAATGTCTGGCGGCTGAATGTCTTTGTCACCAAATCCTCTTTGAACGGTCTGTTCGGTCCAGTGTCTGCGGCTTACATTTTTCGCCGAACTGTCTTTTCGGTACAGTATCATGCAATCCATGGATACCTTGTTGATAGTTTTGTTATTCAAAAGCTGTGTTTTCAGGATGTCACAGACAGCCATCATATTCTCAACATAACATGTTCTCAGTTGCAGCATTTTGAAAAGTTTTGAAACAGATTATAGAACGTTTAAGAGAACGTGACTGAACAGTTACGGCGACGTTGACGTTGACGTTCAAGTTGCACTGTGCAGGTTATGCATTCATGCAGGTACAGTTTCTCTTTAAGATCATAAGAGCTTTACCATACCACTTCATTTACTTAAGGCTGTGTTATTAAAGTCTTGAGCTGTTCCCTGACTCCACTTAAAATTCAGTGAAAAGAAGTTATCCGTATAGGTAATCATTAGCAACTCATTAGTGAAGCGTCACATTTAATACCAGTTACTAGTAGTATTTTTAATTCCCAGTGTGTCTTAAACAATGCCTCTTTAAATTAGTGCTCTTCGCTTAAAACCCCCTGTTTAAAATAAAAAAATGAACGACGGAAAATGTGATGAAAAAACCATTTGGTTTGGTAAATTCTAACCAAATAAAAGTATGTAAAAGCAAGTAAATGTAAATACATATTTATTGAGATAAAGTTATGAAGGATTAATTTGTATCTCCTTGCGTATTTAAATAATTTAAAAATACAAAAACCACAGACATTCGGACCGCACTGTGCTAGTGGGGCACAGCCCCTATTTCAAAAAGATCTAGCTGTAATGAATTTGAAGTTTGAACTTGTGACAATTCGAAAATTTTTTTTACTGTACCATGGGAAGAAAACTTACCTAGTGCTGAAGACGGGAGAAAGACTTTTGAAGAGACCAGGTGCCCCCGGCTGTCCCTGAACTTAAATGTCCTTGCCTAGCCGGGTAAAATTTTGCAAGGGAAACGATAACGAGTAGTGGTAGTGTAGTGAAATTTCCATTCAATAACTATGTATTTTGCTAGCCGCTAACCATGGTATGGTAGGTATTAGTAGGAGTGAAGTAGATCGTCTGTAGGTAAAACATCGGAATTTTGTGGTAGAATTAAGTTGCCTTGTTGTGTAGATACTTGAAAGTTGAAAGTGAGGAGGGATAGGCAATAGTAAAAAGAACAATTGGTTGGGGGATTACATGTGCCTAAGTGGTATCTATTTTCTCTGTCCTTTTCTTTTCCAAAGTTTCTGGAGTTCGAGCTGCAGTTCCAGTTCCAGTTCCAGCTCCAGCTTAGCATTTTCTACGGGTGGTGTTTTTCCACGAAACTTTTCCCTTTCACATGTTCGCACAACTTTCTTATATTATTATTCTCTCCGGTTCAATTCTCCCCTGTTTCTTGATCTTGATGCCGATGATAATGTTTATGTTCATAGCTCATGTTGGGCGCTTAGTAGTTGTGGAAAGCTCTAGTTGTATATAGATTTATTATATATATCATGTTTTTATTCGCCAGTATATAGAATATCTTTTGATTCGCCTTGGGAAAAGTTCAGCATGATAATTCAGGCACCTGCCTGGGTATATATTATCGCTAATATTAGTATCAGTATCGAGTATCTCAGTCTCAGTAGGATATCTGTCAGGACGATGTTGCGTTTCCACGAACATGAACATCCTGTAGCAGACATCTTGCTTTGCATCTTTCTCCAGACCATTATAAACGCCCCTATAGCATTTACGTGGAACAGTTGCTTTCCTTCCCGTTGCTAGGTTAGGTAAATATAGTTTAGCTCGATTACCCAGAAATCGCTGGGGAACAAAATGTTGATGAAAAATGAGTCGAGTCCTGGTCTTGTCCATGCTTCCCACATCTCGCTTCGCATAGTCATAGGTCTTCGTCACTTCCACTTTATCAGCAATCAAATTCTGGGGAATCGTCAGCATAATTATTACATATTATTTTTAGTGGGTAACTCCTACGCTTCGAACGTATCATTTTCTTTGAACCTTTGCTATACTAGGTACCTATGTTATGTATATATGGAGCCGTTATGTGATGTTGGTATTTGCGGTGATATTGGGTGTGTAGTCCTTTTCACTTGTCTGTATATATTTCATGTTCAAGGATAACATATCTTACTAAGTGGCACGTGGAACATTCTTTGTACTCTTTAATTATAACCTAATGAGACTTGGATGAAACTACTATTATAGGCATGTGGGGAGCTTTTGACAAAAGGATTTTAAGTCCAGTGGATTTTCGTGGGATTTAACGAAAGTCCTTCTGCTATCATTAGAATGTTACTCAGGATATTCGAAGAAAAATATATATATACCTGGTAGCTATCAGGTGTACCTGAGTACACTAAAAAAACGAAAATTGGATTGGGAAAGCTGACATGATTTTTCAAGTACTTACTGAATTATGCTAACGAATTCCCTACTTGCAGATTTTTTGCAAACCTTAAAATTCTGCAATAGTGCATTTTAAGGATAATTAAGGCTTTGTCTGTGTGTATGATTCGGTCGTTAGTTACCACCAGTCACGTTCTTTTCTGCTTCTTTGGGGACATGAGTGAAGATGTCCTCTAGAGGATTCATAAATATCCAGTCACACTATGTACCTACACACCGCAGTTTTTCAAGTTCGACAAGCTATTTGTTTTCAGTGTATGCTACACACTTACCTACTTACTTACTACCTACCTAAATTTTTGATTAGCTTTAGCTGTTCCGGGATTCCGTGAAATTCTGTTTGTAGCTTTCAAGTTGACATTTAATTATTCAATTTTATTTGACGTCATTAATGTTTGGGGAGGAATCCAGCGAATACTAAGCGGAGAAGTTGTGAGTGTTAATTTACCAGAAATAGAGGCAAGGTGGAAGTGGAACTGGGACTGACTGGCGGGATGTGGGACTGGTGCTGGGTCTGGTATGAAAAGATGTCTACTTTTATTGCGTGCACCTAATTGCGTCATACCAAGTGTCCATAGTCTCGATAGGTTTGTACAGGTAGTTTGTTGTTGGTAGTCCTTCCCGTCACACCATCAGACGCAGTCATCTCCACTCCTCATCATCTCATCTCACTTTCCACATTTATAGTTACTTTACTCGTACAATTGCTGCAACCATTCTTCATGGAAATGAAACGGAGAAGCGTGTAGACACGGCAGTGTGTGGCTTGTCTTGTGTTTGTGTCGTTCCGAGGAATTCAAAGTATTTCCCCATTTCTTTTATTACATTTTCTATTATATTTCTCCACTTGATTCTTGTTCCGCTTATCCTTCTCCGGAGATGCGAGATATTTCTCTATTTCATATAATTACATTTTTCACAAGATTTAAAACACTCAATTTGCATACTTCGAGGTTCTAGGGAGAAGTTTGCTATCTTTGGTGTCAGTGTTCTCCTTAATTAAACTTGTTCAGACGGAACAAGCGGCAAACAGTGCTGGAGGAGGGTTATTCTCCTAATTTGTTGTGGAACGTGTCTGTTTCGCTTTATCGCAAGGATTAGAGGTAGTTAGGTACCTACTGGTGTTACTACGTTTGAGTCTGTTTGAAATGATGCATTTAGTGTACTTTGTTGTTTTTGAAAAGACAAAACTAAACAGTTGTTTTGAAAGATGTATGTCGTGCTTAGTGTAGTATGTTGTTTTGGAAACGATTCGATGTCTGCGTGTTTTCCAAAAGATGTGTTTTGAGCATTTGTTATGTTTGAAAACATTTTGTATTTAGTACATTTTTGGTTCTTAAAAAGAGACATTTAGTCCATTTTTTTATAACTAAAATGAAATAGTGTATGATGTTATTTTTGCCCAGCTGCGGTTAGTGCCATGAAGCAGTGCTCGAGTTCAAAGATGCAATTAGCGCAATTAAGTGTTCCAACAAAATAATTGTGATCTCTTCGGGAAAAGTGAACCTTGTTGGTGTTGATAAGTAATAACTTAAACAACTTGTCACGGGTACGTACGAAGTTGTGTAATTACGTGAACTCAAGTTAGTAGCAAAATATGTAATTTTGTAAAACGTTTAATGCAGTTGGGCGGAGGGATGATAGCGATGACATTTAGTTTGGCAGGAAGTTTATGTACACGTTTTGGTTTGGTGTTTGAAGGAGCTTTGAAGTGGAATGAAATTAGTAGAATGTAAAACAAAAGTCAGAGAGACTCCCGTGGCAAGTTGCTCGCCACATCCCTTTTCTATGCTGCCACCCTCGACCGAACCGTCATGGGTATTGGGATCGCGAGTGCTGCTATGTCAATTGATGTTACTATGACTCCGCTGACAGATATGATGGTGACAGTTGAGACTGAAGCGCACCGGTACCGGTGGCACATCTCAAAGCCGACCAAGACCAAGAGGCAGGTGTTTCTTTTGGATATGGATTCGCCTTCCGTTTTCATTTCATTTCATCTGACTGCTGACTGTGACACATAAGATATTAAGTGGCCTACTTCCCACAGTATATACAGCTTTGATTACACAATTCACTCGGCGTTTTCCCAGTTTTCCTTTAAATATCTAGATACCCGTAATTCGTGAGTGACATGTCACAGTCAGAATTCAAAGCCCACGCTTAAATATCTTTGCAACTTTTTTAATCACTGGGGGAGTTATAGCTGTCTATACCATATACCTAGTATATAGTAATATGCAGTATAGGCACTCTAGCCTGGAATAAGATTAAAGGCGAAGTAAAGTGATGTAAAGCAAGGTAAAGCAAAACAAAGAGAAAGGAAATGGTATCCTTCATTAATATACCTTTTCGTTGCCTTGCAAATCTTTGTACTGTAAACACTATGGTTCCTGTTAAGCAAGCCAGCATTCAGGTCCTAGTGCGGAGAGCACTGACAAAGAAGGAGAGGAATTTACAAAGGCAAGAATGTAAAGAGGCCACTTAATTAGCGAGGCCTGCGTCTCCTTTTATTAGTCAGCGCTCGTGCTAGATACGCGATTATAAAATTGAAGCTGTCGTGGCAAAGCCATGCCTTGGTGGTCTCAACAGGGAATCAGCCCGAATTAGAAAAATTGTAAAGAGCAGCAAGATATGGAAATGGGAATCAGCATTCAAATAAACTAATAATTATATCTAACACACACCATTGTCACCGCACGGAATAACAGTAGTTGACGAGGGAATCACGAATTACCAAAATGAGAACACATTTTTTGTTTTATTCCTTCATGGATCTTTTTTTCAGGATTTCAGAATAAACTGCTTTTTCAAAGTGGAAATGTCATTACAAACTCAATTCGCAACTGGAAAATTCTTTTTTCAAAGTGAGCAATATATAGATTCAAATTAAGCATTAGAACCTATTAATGATTTTATGGAACACTGTTTTGAATGACATTGTGTAAGGGAAAATGGTATTTTGAAATCGTTAGGATTTTAATGGAAGGATATATTTACTTTCTGTTAAAAAGTACTAACGAAAGTAAACATGCATTAAATTGCTAGAAATACGGAAGTGACTAAAATTACATGTTGAAAGAGTGCCAGTTGACAAAGTGCTTGCCACCAATTACGTTTTCTCTTGTTCGCTAAGAAGCTCAACTTTTGGATAAGATCACTTTTAGCCTGAAGGTTTGCTTTGCAACTTGCTATGTATAATTATCGTAAGCATAGCGAATGGACAGACAATAAAAGCTTGAGAGAAAGAACGGAAGTCTAGTGACTCATAAAATTCGTATTACTCCAGCATTGGTTGGTAAGTATAAAACACAAAGAGCAGGGCGCAAGGGCTGCAGTCGGCATCCTCAATTAACTAAAGTACCTACCTTTCCCATAGATCCACATCCACATAACCCAACCTTGTTGTATACCTGTGTTTTTACGATATTCCTGACCCAGACTAGCAAGTTCAAGGCAGTCTCAATTAGCCCTTCTTGATAATTCTAGCCATGCCATAGCCATCGCCATTGCATTCAAGTGTTGAAAAGATATAAATATATATATATTTATGTATGTATGTCTCACATCCCCGGTGGTCGTCTGGAGAACGATGAGCTACAAATATAGTTGATGCATTGTCTGCGCTGGATAAGTGTGACATTTGTATTTAGAGTGTTGGGTTGGTGTAACAATGGTTTGGATGTAGTGTTAAAACTGAAAAGTAAGATAAAAAGGAAGGACCATCGCAGTTGAATGGACAGCGGTGTAGCGTCAACCTTCTTTATAGTCTTCTACTTTTCCTTACTTTTTATTCTTGATGCCCTATATATATGCACGCCACAGAATTTATATTACCCACTCTCTCTTCTTAGATCCATGCTTGTGTGGAGTACCTATTACACCTTCATCAGCAATGTTGTAAGCCTTGAGCTTTGAACTTGATAGGCTTGGCATTGGCTTTGGCTTTGGTTTTGCCTGGGCTTTGGCTCGACTAGCGGAAAAGTTGCCTTCCAAGAAGTGAGCGGTTGATTATTTGGTTTGTAGAATTATTTAACCCGTTCGGGACGGGAGTGTTGATTTTGGTTTCGGTAAGTTCTTCTGTGTATACTTGCCGGGAGGCAGTGTGCTAGAAAATAACTCTGGGCTACAGAATATTCAAAGGGAAAAGGTTAAGCTGGGGAGTGAGCAGTGGAGTTGTGGAGTAATGGTTAAGTTGGCAGGAGGAAACAGGCATTTGGAATGCCATGGAAACACAATGGACTTCGGCTACAGAACGATAGACAGTACATCTACTACCTCACCTCATATGATCTGCATGTTCTCTTCTGACATTTCTGATTGTGGATTTGTGTGAGAGATGTACGATTACAGGGTAAATGGAACTTTTCATATTTTATGTAGGGCTTTAGCGTACCGTGGTTTCGTGGATTCTTAGGTACTTGTAGGTATAGCCATGTATGTACTATGTACCATGTGGTATATATATATGTATATGTGAGGGTAATAATTGTACCTGTTCTGGATTTCGATTCGATGCTCACGGAGATAATGATGTGGAATTGGAAGCATGTATGTAATTAAATGTGTATACATAAGCAGTCTCGACCTTCACTTTATTAGGTTAGGACTTGATTTGGTCGTGATCGTGATCGTGATCGTGATCGTGGGGGTAGAGGAGAATTAACGTTGGCAGGCAGTATTCTATTAGAAATTGTAGTCTCCCATTCACATTGTACCTAGGTAGGTAGGTACTTCTAGCCCAAGACTAACTTGGGCTCCATTGTGCTCCAGTTTCCAGTTTCAGGTTTGCAAATCTCCTAGTCTTCCACACTTGAAGACCGTATCAAATAATGTATCGTGTTATTTCTCCATGTTGTTCTTGTTCTTCTTTTCGTAGATAAGCGAAGTCTTTGCTACATTCTCTACACTTGATTTATAAATGGCATGGCGGTAGACGAACTGGTACACCAAATGTTTCTACATTTTAAATTATTCAGCATTGACAATCTCGCTTTCTCTCTCTCTCTCTCTCTCATCTCACACGTGTCAAGTTTATTTCTGTATTTGTGGGAGAATCTGCTTTCCCTCTCTCCATCCTACTTTGCAAATTCCATTGGTTCTTTTCTTGGATTGAAAGTAAAAAATAATACTTCTGGATTCTTCTCCAGTTTCCCGATAATTCTATAGTAGGTGGATACCTAGGTAATTCAAATGGAAAGTGGACAGCATGTCTATATGAATTTTTGTCAAGGTTTCCCTTTTTAAAGTTCGGGTAGTAGTTGTAGCAGGGAATAATGCAGATTGGTAATTAGGTTATTTGACATTCCCGATTAGCTTTTTTTTCATATAAATTATTCATAATTATTGACTTTCTGATGTTTCCTTTGGTTTAGTGATAAACTGTAGAAGGAAAAATGCTTGTAAAATAAAATTGGGTAGAAGTGGAAAGATTACGATTTATTTAAAAGGTAGGATTATTTTTTAAGTGGACGTTGTTGGAGGGAGATTCGCAGGTTTATATATGTATACGTGTGGCGGGGAATCTAAAATGTTTTGTAATTTCTCTAGTGGAGTGGAGCTGGTTGGTGTGATGTACTTATATATATATATATATATACTTAGGTATATATATTTAATCCGACTCTGAACAAAAAACAAACAAGTATATCTTATTTCTTCCAGTAGCACGTCCCGGGTACTATCCAAACAGGAGGCTGTTACAATTGGGGACCTGCATAGTATCAACCACATACGTATATTTGAAAAAATACGGTAGTTAGAAAAAGGACGAGGAAATAGAGGAAGCTTTATACTGTAAAAGTGACGGTGTCCGGATATATTAGCAAAATTAACCTATTTTGGCAAAACATTTTACCATTTTGGTTGGAGGCACTGCGGACATTTTGGCAAAAAGAATAGGTAGATCATATTGACAAAACAAAAATGGTCATCGTTGAATTTTGCATGGCATTCTAATGTTTAGTGGGCCTGCAAGTTTGAGTAATTTATCATTTCGATGGTCAGATGTTGTTAGTCCGTATTCAGTGTTGAGATAACTTGTCTATATTGGATATAATTATCAGTTGATTTTTATTAAATTATTTGTACCTATGTCAAAAGTTAGAATTTTATTCTTTACGTGGACGGTCAGGACTTGTAATTATATAACCCTTGTGTAACTAATTCTTGTTTGGCGGAATTTTACTACTTTTTATCATTTTGACATTTTGTCTGCACCGAAAGTTCCGAAATAAATACTGTGCCAAACTATCCGTTTCTGTTGCCCCAATGTCCGAATTGGTTGCCAACTTGATTTTGCCAAATGCGTTTTGCCATTCTATCCTCAAATCGTGTGACATGAGGCGCTTTTAAGTTTTTTTCTGGTTCTGGTAGTGTAGTTTCGAAAAAGTGATTATAAATCCATAATTTCAACGGTTTTACGTGGTAATTGGTTTTATTTAAAATACGCAAGCTGTCGGACTCAAACAGATACCATCTTCAGGCGAGATTCAAAGTGATTACGTATGTACTTTGATCTGAGTAGTCTGTTTTGGCAGACGAAAGAGAAACACAAAAGATAAGGCATTTGGCAGAATATGGAACGTTGACTTTGATGTTGATGCTGGTGTTGATTTTGATGAGCCGAGAAATATCCTGTGCTAGAAGTTACGGATGGAGATCCTCTATTAGTAAATATGAAAGGGATAGAGAGTGAAATTTCGTCCACATTGATATGCAAGCCTAATTAATCAAAGCTTAATTTTTTAAAAGCCCCAATTGGCAGCGTTGTTGTTTGTTTTACTGATTTGGAGAAACTGTCATGCATCATGCATCCCACCGACAAAGGCTTAAAGTAAGATGACCAGTTTTTCCCTGTACCCAGTAGAGCCCGCAGGATTTTTTTCGTGTAGCCCTGGAAAAAACTTGATCTTATCCAGTGTAAAATTCAAAACAACTGCATCTTATCTAGTGTAAATTATAAAAAATATCCCCTTTTCCGTGTAAAAGTAAAAAAAAACTTCGTCACTTTCGTGCGAATCTTAAAGCAGGCATTTTTAAAAAGGAATTTTCGTTGTAGGCCTAGGCCTCCGTGACCTGTACCTCTTTGAGCTACCTACCTATATTAACCCTGTGGTACCTTTGAGTTCAAAACAATTTTCGCATGCGCATTCTGCGGCATGGCGTACCAACTAATGTGCCATGTCCTAGGAGAGAAACTTTATTAAGACACTGTTGCACAATCGCAATTGCCGAACGACACCATATATATATATATACAAGACATTGTTTAATTATTAGTAATATTGTACATATGCGTGCATCCGCAGGTTGATTTTGAAGCTTTTTGAATGTACACAAATAATTGACTATCAGTATCAGTAATGTTTTCGGAGCATAATCAGTAGGTCCTCGTCATTGGCATTCAAATTGTTATCGAATCGACACAGATAGACTTTATTTACGGAAAAATATTGACAAGTGTTCAATTCTTTTTATTACATGGGAGTACCTAGTAAGTAAATATGATCCTATTTCTGGGTGACAAAGTTTGGACCTATAATTATATTTACCTCGTTAGGCTGGTCGCCGGTAGGTGTGTGTACAGATAAATGTTGCAAATTCTAAACCGCTTTCCTGTTCCTGCTCGCTCCTATTGATTAATTGATTACGACGAGACTAAATGCTTTCGTAAACAATCGCTAAAATATCAAGAGTTCATTCGTAGACTGTAACAAGTGACAAATGGATGTCTAAAATCTAAAATAAACGTTATTAGTACCTATTAGTCTTTGAAGTTGCCAAACGTAAAACTGTTATTTATCCGGCACGTTTCTCATCAAGTTGGGCAGTCTATACGGGATTTTTGATCTCGATATGTAGTGGTTAGCAAGGACATTCATTTTGTTTTGACTAAAGTGAATACACGTGTAAATATTTATGTTGGCGTTTAAACAAAAAATGGCTTATAATTCCATTCATTTGACGTCATGTCGATGGTTCTCGTCAAAATTCAGATTTTACCGAGAATTTAGCTGTTACGGATAGTAGGATTTGTGTACCTTCTACAGTCCGTACACTTTCAAATTCAAAACGTCTTAATCGAGCAGCTTCGAGAATAGTATGAAGTCTCATTCGAGAAAAACCTGCTAGGTAATTACATATTCTGAGAGACCGTGCGGCGTATTTGCAAACTTTTTGATTTTTTAAAATTAAATTCAAATGGGTGTGATCAAATCGTCGCCGGGTTCAAATTGCTAGTAATTGTAAATACCTTAAGACATTTTGATAGATTCATCATCCATTTTGCATGCTCTTTTTAATCCTAAAAGTATTTTTGAATTTTGACCCGATTTAATCAAATTAGAAACTAAAGTTCTGAAAACTTCGTTGTCATTAATTAGTATGTCGGCTGGCGGGTAATACAAAAGACCGGGTATATATTCGAGGCTGGGTTCTATTCCAAGTTAGCACTCTCCGAGTCGGATTACCTACAGACATTTGCGATCGGGAAAATATTAGAGGCCCTGGGATTGTTCAAAGAAACACATTATACGTAGGAAAATGTCGAGATAAAATTACAACGGGCTTGTGTTATTATCGGGATAATGGGTCAAAAATTTACTATATTTACGAAGCAAAGTAAATATATATACATACTTTATTAACTCACTGTTTACACCAACTGTATACATATATGTAGTTAACTGTATTTTTCTGGACCAATTCTGATACACATTCAAGAACTACGACTTTACTCACGCTACAGATAACGAGTTGCTAAAGGTGCAAGATAGTTGTATGCGTAAGTAATGAAGACGACAGCATCAGCTGTACTGTCTAGTTTGTCACCTTCAATGACATTCAATTATGTTTTTTTATTGGACATGCGGATAGTTTTTGGCTGTGTATGGTGGCCGTGTCTCAACAACATAATGAGCACGAAGTGAGTGTCTCATTTATTTATTTGTTTTGTCATCCAGAACTCGTCCAGCGTTGAGAGGAGGCGGATAGAGTAGGTAGGTTACTTTGTTCAAAGCTTTAAAAGCCGTAGCATTAGCGTGTGAAGGTAGGGAAAGGGTACAGGTGACTCACATCTATGAACAAGTGCAAGGTTAAGTTATAATCATTTTAGATGGTCACTGTCATTGTCACCGCTACTCTTTATTCCAAACTCTCTCCAGTGCATTTCGATTTCCAAATAACCTTCTGCCTTTGATTTGGCTTTTGTCGATGGTCTGTGTTGGTCACCAGGCGCGTTTGTTCAACATTCAAACAAGTTCGTCAAATTCATAATATAAGTCAAAACGAACTAAACTAGGTAGTTGTCTACTGTGCTTTGGAGTTTTGAACCAAATCCACATGAGTGTTTATCAAAGTGGCAAAAATTATTGGGTCTTCGACATTATTTGTGCTGTGCACATGGGCATCAGAACAGTTGACGTAATCGCAATTACGTGAGTAGAATGTGCAGTGGAATTATCGTAATTATATCCTAAATACGTAATCGCAACTGTAACAATCAGTCTTGGGTCATAGAACATAAGAAGGAGGATTGGATGCAGACGCATAAAATAAATAATTAAAGATAAATATAAACTATTGTAGAACCTGCGGTTGACCGATTATGTACTAGTATTACGTGTATAATAACGCCAACGGCGAGTGATTGCAGCAGTAGTGATATAGAAAAGTACGAGATTATTATACTCCAACTCATGGGATAATTATGCAATTATAAATCTTAACTGTGTAATAAATGTCTAATAATAAACTACGAAATGAGTTGTAATAAAACTTTGTAGGATACTTAATAATATTATAATGTAATCAGTTATACTGACAATGAGTGAAAGTTGAGGAATTGAATTGTTTTGGCTTAAAATGGCTAGTTGGCAGTTTATATTGGAGTGCGATTAACTTGATAGGTTACTAATGCCGTTCAAATTTTGACATTTATTTTTACAGAAAATGGGGAATTGTTTAAAAGGAACAGCATCGGATGATGTATCCCTTCTTCGTGGAGGGGAAGGAACGCGGGAGTCATCCTCTTCAGAACAAATCCATGGTGGAGAGATTTACCAGGTAACTGCGTTTTAATGTTGTTTCTTTTGAAGGGTAGATTTTGCTGTAGTTATCCTTGTAATTAAATCATTTAAGGTTTAATATGTCATTTACATACTTCAGTAATTCGATGAAGGTCTGATGTGAGTGTTAAGTGTTCAAATACATTATTAATTATTTTGCCGTACATTTGAAACTATTGAACCAATGATTAAATGGTGCGAATTATTTGTATAGGAACACAATGTTCCAGTTTACTACCCATCACCAAACGTCCGGCGTCCAGTGACTCAGCTTACAGAGGAGGAACAAGTCAAAATTGCAAAACGAATCGGTTTAATCCAGCATTTACCTAGTGGTATATTTGATGACTCTTCAAAGCACCGAGAGTAAGTGCAGTCTTATCACCAGTCGTTGAAGGCGCAAGGTCTTTTTCTATCGCGCAGTAAATTTTGTATCTCTAGGAACTACATAATTTTCCCCATTTTTTTAAAATTCAAAAATAAAGTGAGGCTTTATGCTATTTTTCTACGGAAGGAGCTAAAAAACGCGATATGTATACATGTAGACTGAAAATTGCAAAAACAATGATTTTAATATCTTCCAAAAACTCAGAAAGCTAGCATTTTGCAGTTTTAAAATTACCACTTATCTAGCTGTTTAACATTTATCGAAATAATTGTGTGGAAAAGCTTGAAAGAAAATATAGTCGAATTTTATAGAAGCGTATTAATCGAGATTTCTTTCTTAACACCCTTATTTTGTGTACACTCTCCGAAATCTACCCATCTCTTAACCATCTCACGCTGAGAAATGAGTAAGAGATTTACAATCCAGGATTATCTTTTTCGTTGATAAGATG
>JAAXYX010001775.1:0-20706 GCA_036851915.1 Ptenothrix huangshanensis | reverse complement strand
ACGCCCAAACAAATCGATCCCGTGAGGTGTCGCTATATCAAAGTTTCACTGTATCTAGTACTAGTACTGAAGCTTCATTTGAATTCAGCTCGGTCTAATTTACTTATGGCATTCAAATACATATATGTAGAAAATAACATGGGATGCATCGCCATTCCGAAAAATATTTAAATTGAATAAATAAAAAATTGAGACATGGAAGCAGCCACTCTTGATAAATAGAGTATAGGTATATCCATTTTTAATTTATATTTGTTGGAAACTCTTGGAATCTGCATATAAGATGACTACTATGTATTTACACAGCTAAAGAGCAAAATAATACCAGAGTAAAGAGTACAAGGCACAGGACGGTGATTAACATAATGAAGTTGACAATATTCGGAGGAAAACAGATTGCAAGAGCCTACGGCAAACTTGCCTTCCCACACAGCATATTCGGTGTAAGTTGTTGGGGAAATTCTGCAGTAAGTGCGAACACGGATGAATAGCGAAATCCGCCTTAAGGAGGTGAGAGAGACGCGATTGGCAGGAAAAACAGAGGAAAATGAAGAAGGAATACAAATTGAAATGCAATCTTGTTCTTTTAGTATTCAAACTTTGTCCTCCTTATCCCGTTACTTGAGCAAAGTTTCAGTCTTCACGTTAATTTTATACAAATACATTTAAACAAGTTTGGAACAGCTTCGGAAAGCGGAATTTCGTCTATATGGCACATCTGCACTGAATTTAGAAAACCGAACGAGTTACATTCTTGCATTGCGAAAAGAAAAAATCTTAGAAACCATGATCATCTACTATCCTCGTACTTTTTTCTCTATTTTATTTCCTGTACGGAAATTCAACAAGGATTTTTCGGAATAGTTTGTTCCTTTGAAATACCCGAAGCAGTAAAAGCGAACGTAGGTACGAGCTACATGTCTCGGCACGTAGGTACGGACTATGGACACCGGTGCGGTGTGGAGTGTTTAGGTATGCTCGTATATATGTGTGGAGAAAAATAAAAGAATTTTCTGTACTACCGGGACATAACGTGAGTATTTACCTAGACACTACAATCCTAACCCAATCCTCCTATATTCGAGATTATAGAGAGAGTATCCCCACAAAGGTTAACCATAAAAGAGAAAACAGCAGGGAAGCATCTCGTGAAGACAGCTAAGAGCGCGCTCAACTTTCAAGCATGTAAGAAAAACTTGGAAGGACCTGCTAATGTTTACATTTCATCAAGACTCAATACTCTGTGAGTGGAGTACGTGGTTTATACTCAATTGTTTTTTGGGACGGAACTAGCTATTCTTTCCTTTATTTTTTTACACTTGGATTTCTTCCTCGAGTTTAGATAAACACAGAGACAGTCAGGGAAGGTAAATCAAGCTTTGTGTATTCAAATCAACAAAATGAAACTCATCTACTGTTTGCAAACTCATATTTTATGAACAAACACTCGCCGTCCTACCTTTGTGTATTTTTATATTCATTTTTTTCTCTGTGGACAGCCTCTAAAGGATTTCCAATGTGTTCGTTGTCCAATAATTGCGAGCTAAAAGCATAGTCTTACGAAACCCCTTTATGTAGCTTTCTCATATATACATGGGTACCTACATACATACTATTTGATTTCCTCCCCGCATAGAGACCTCCTTGAGAAATGTGGACAGGTCGGCATGAAAGGAGCCTCCGTCCTTGTCTCACAGCCATGTTTACGTAAATCTAGTTCGGAATTAAATTGACACAGAGAACAGTGTTCTCCTACTCAAGTGGAAATGCTGTTAGAAGACGCGGCTTACACGGACAGCAACTCGGATCTATGTATATGGAAATATAATATCTTGTCTGCAGCCATTAAAAATTCCATGAATCTGGCACAACTGTCAACGAAGAGTCTGAGGGACTCTCGGAGAGTGTTTCGAAAGTTGCAAGGAAAACAATAAGTAGATTTGGGCGACAATAATTAGTAAAAGCAAGACGTGAAAAGTAGTGTCGTATAATTTTATGCAAAAAGTTTTTTGGACAATCCGGAGTGGAAAGGACGACTTGTTGTGATTCCAGCCCAAGCGCATCAAAGCAAATCTTCTGGGCAAAGTTACACAAGTTCAGACTACTGGAGGGAAAGAATGTCGAGTTGAAACAGTGAGACGACGAGAGGAGGCGAGAAGACGAAGGAATGAGCCAGAGAAGATGACGACGAGGAAAAAGAAAGAAAAGCGGAAATAAAAAGAGCTGAGCAGGTTACTCACGAGCTAGTAGAGGTCGAAAATGAATGGCGGATCGATAGGAAGTCAATGCCTCATCCAGTCTCCCTTGCCCTTCCAGAACGAGGCCCCTATAAATAAATACATCCATATGTAAATTAAACTTGCTCAATTATTCATTCACACCTTTCTTGCAACTGTCAAGCTTAGCTCCTGTCTCTCTCACTCTGTGTCACATCATAATGGGGGCGCACATGCAATCTGCTTTTTGGATTTCCACCATACCATACCATGCCACTCCACCATTCCACTCCTCCAGTCGCAGTTCCAGTCCCAGCACCATGTATACAGTCGTTCTGCGTGGTCTTGCTGGTTAATCTTCTAGTTGGTAACCCGGGAACAACTTTATACACAGTTATGGAGTTGCACTTGTACTGGAGCTGGTACTGGAGGGAATCTGTCCATGCATATTTTTTCTTGTTTCTCCCAGGACGGAGACGGAGACGTGGAAGCGTGGCGTAGTGGTGTCTACTACTGCAAACATCCACAGCCCAAAGCTCCCAGCTCCCCCATCTAGACTGTTAAATAAAGTAGAGAGAGAGAGAGAGAGAGTATAGAGCGGAGAACGTAGCTGGTGGTGTAATAACGGGAAGCAGAGTCAGTGAGAAAGAGAGAGAGAGAGAGGAGCGCCTATTGCTATTGCTGTTGGTAGTGCTACTGGCTTATGCTATAATGAACTAACAGGAATTCCAGGCACTGCATTACTCAGTCACGACTTGAAAACTATAGCAGTGAGCGTATGTATACGTTCCGTCTAATGTAAACGGTGTTTTGTTTGTCAAGAGAAAATTTTTTCAGTGGAAGGAATGGTTCGCTTCAGTGGCAAGTGGAAATCAGAAAAATGGTTATTCGGTTACACTATTACTTGAGATGTCAGATGCAGAAATCCCTATTTAGTCTTGGTCGCTAGTAATGGAAAGAAGAAAAGAAGAAAAAAATCCTTTTTAGTTTGCCTTTTCCCAAAAAGCCACATACGCCTTTAAATCTAGTAACTTTCACCGCAGACCAACGACATGCATATTCATTGAGAGGATCCCGTTTAGATCCCCTCAGTCTCTTCTCCATTCTCTCTGAATGTCCTTTGAGTTTAATTTTGGAAGGCGCGTATTAACTTGACTGTATACTCTTCCCTTCCCTCCTCCGGTTCGGTTCTGTTGGGAGAGGAATTAATTTGAGTGTAGCCAAAGACTCAGTGCAATGTAAGCTTGGCTTTGACAGCCACAGATAGTCAGATAGTAAATAGGAATGAACGCCTATAAAGTTTTTTTCCAAAAACGACATAGTTCAATATTTTCTTATTCCGTGGCAGTCAGCAGTCGTGAGACAGTGGGGATGAAGATAGCACCAGCTTTTGGCCTAAACCCAACAACTGAATGGCTCTCTGTCAAAGACAAACTTTTAAACTCTATTGATGTGAGATGTGGAGCAGGAGTAAGTGCTTCTATAAATTTATACACAGAAATTAAAAGGAATTGGCCCACTTTAGGCCAAGTACACGAGATAACTCAGACGGATGCAAAAATTTGAAAAAGCTGAAAATGTATAAAAGTGGAAAGTATTAAAATGCCCACTGGCAAGCTTACAGATTGTAGTGAACGTCCGCCATGTTGGATCGAAAACGAAGAGCTTGTCGATAAGCTACTTCCGCTTCCGATGTCCGTCCCTGACTACTAAGAACATTGCCTAAGTTGCCCCAGGATTTCGGCGGATTGATACTTATGCCCGAGCTGTAGAGTTCTTCCTCGTCCCGCCAGTCCTCATTTCGTCGGACGGTGCGTCCGCATAGGAATAACAGGGTAACAAGAGCACTAGTCACAAGAAGATGTCGGACGCGCGATCTGGAGCCACATTGTCTCTCCGACCTCGTCCACAGTTGTAAGAATCCATGTCCAACAAGTAAGGAGAAGCCTACTGAAGGCATATACAGCACTCTCTCGGCAATCACGAAGCCCACATAGAAAAATAAATTTGTGGCAGGTAAGAAGGGAAATATGAGAAAGGCGAGTTCGAGGAGGAAAGCTCCGTGCTCAATGGGTAGATTGGAGTCGAGGAGGGACGTGGATGGGGAGATGGGGAACTGACCTCCACCCGAGAGTGATGGCGCTTGTCTTCTCAATGTTCTTCCTAATGCTTTCGACAATTTGTTGTTCGAAGCACTGAATTTAGAATGTCCTCCGGTAGCTCGAGATTGTTTCTGAGAGCGCATTTGAGATTGATGATGATGAATTCCAGATGCAGCGAAACCTTTCCTCACTCCCACTCCCTGCTCATCCACCGCTGCAGTGGGGGCACACATGATGGAATTGTTGTTGTTACTACTACACTTGTGATTAGCTGAACTGAACCAGCAAACACTGCACATACTTTTCATTGGACTCTGATTTATTCCAATTTCACTCTCGCCAGGTTCCATTGATTTATTGACTAGTCTGAAACTAGAGATTATTCTACGAACCAAGAAAAAATAAAATAGCACAGTGATGAGATTCCTTGGATCAGAGACGTCTTCAACTCGTCGGATTGACTCCATTGACCAGTCGTAGCTGAGTCGATACGGGTATACGAGTAGAAAGAGATTGAGTATAGGAAGAAAGAGAAATGTTGCAAATCTTGTACACACGTTCGGATGATGAGCTGTGGGATTATCTGCCTTGGCAAATTTCGGTGGCTCAAACCCACCCATGAGACTGAGTCGCAGGTGAAACAACGCCAGGAAGCAGATTCCCAGGATGACCACGCTCGAACAGCATTCTAATTTTCTGATGGTGGGCTGCGACTGGAAACAATACAAATGTTCGCATTAAAATCCCAATTATAAGCGGACAAAAAAATGCTAAATAGTGCGGAGAGGTGATTAGAACTGGGAAATGACTATCATTGTCACTGATTGTGATTATCAGACTTTTTTTTACTCCATACCATCCATGCTCTTAGACCCGGACAACTAAGCCAGTGCCAGTGCAGACAACATCGAGAAGGTAAAAAAAACGTTTCCTTCATCCGTTTTGGAGAAGCCGTCAGAAATTAGATATATGGTCTGTTGTCTCTGGACTAATGGTCTGGCGGATAGTGTAACCGGAAATCAATACATAGCTTTTCTCTCTACCCTTACAATCCTATGACTTGAGTCGTAGACACGCAAAGTAAACTCAGAGAGAGTCAAGAACAAAATACCTGTGTCACAATCACTGTATGGATCAAAATTGAAAAATAGACGCTAGTCTTTTACACTAAAGCTTTGATGTCGAAATGGACGAGTGAGCGAGCGAGTAAGTTTCTCTGCCTTATCAAATGACTACAAATATTTCTTCTCTCCAGCTCAGTTTTACAACTATCCAGTACCACTACCAGTGCCACTACCAGTATCAGTACCAGCACCAGCACCAGCACCAGCCCTCGCAACTTATTTTCGTTGATCGTTCTACCCCTCCGGTTTTGGTTCTGGAATTCCACAGTACTATATAATTAAATACTTCCTACTACAGCTCCGAGTCAGCAACCTAAGTTATGGAAGCAGCAAGTTGCTGCAGCCAAGAAACTTTTCAACGCTCCACGAACACACTACATATCCCGCTACGCTCAAGACCGTACATACGACTAAAGAAGAATTTAGAGTAGAAAGATGGAGCCCACGACATATATTTCAACATGAAAGATTGTCCCGCGAAGGGATTTTGGAAAATTCACTGATCGGTCTGGGCCGGACACAAGGGAGAAAGACGAAGAGAGAGAGTGAGAGAGAGAGAGAGAGAGAGAGAGAGGGAGAGAGAGAGTGGAGAGGATGGAGAGAATGGAGATGGAGTGTACCTATATGTACTGACGGGCAAGTAGTTCGTCGTTGGAAGAAGACACCAGAGAAACGGAGGGACAGATTAAACTATGGATGAGTCTGTTACCATGGGATCCAGAAGAAAAATGAGGATGCGGCATCTACGATCACTGAGCCTCTATCTTGACATCTTTGTTACGATGGCTACGAAGAAGAGGAACAGAAACCACACATACACAGAAACCTCTTATAACTCATATTAAGTACTTTCACATATCTTCCACACATACACGCACATAAACATATCATACATAGGAGTGTAGATATCTCCCTGCATTCATACACCAAAACCCACGACCAAGAATATGGAGAGAGAGAGAGAGAGAGAGAGAGAGAGAGAGAGAGAACGAACGACATTTGCTCACTAAGCAAAACCTGCAACTACTGGAATACAACTATAGATCCGCGTCTCATACATCTCGCACTCTCCTATTCAGCTATTCAGCTCCGTTTCTATCTGTAGCATCCACGGAACATGAACATGAGGATGACAGAGATACACATTCAAATCGTTCCATGAAACCCAACTACAACTACAACCATAACCACTACGTCGAATATTCACGCTCTTTACAATGTCTATCATATGTGTAGGTTTCCAACCATATTATTTTTGACTTGGACCCATTACTTCAACATCCTCATGCATTTCCGTACTCCGTCTGAACGCTACTCTACTCCTACTCCTCAAGTCTACAGTATGGAGGCATCACGTACACCAACTGGAAATAGTCACTGTACTCTCCTCTCCTTGCACCAACTGTACTGCGGAATTTAAGTTAACAATTTACTCGTCGACTCCAGTCTGTCGATTTGTGCGGAAAGAGAAATCAAAAAATGGAGTCATCCACTTTTCCTTGGAGATATGATTTCCATTCATTTTGTATTCTCGAAAAAATCAGAGCGTACTCTTGAAAACAAAACTGCTTTCCTTCAATGTATTCTTGTTTGCTTCCCTAGAAGTTATGAAACGTGAAAAGTTGTACTGTTGCTTGACTCATGTGGGGAGGGAGGTCCTCACAATTATACGGCTCGAAATGGACTGGGACTCCTGGAACAAGGTACATCCAGACGGTAAAATAGTCAGCTGGAAACCCAACAAGAGCTTTCTACCATGCCAAAACCATTCTACTGCATATCATTCAGGGCTTGGTCACATTCACATTCGGTGAAAAGAAAAAGGAGCGTATGCCGAAGGCAACCATAAAGAAAGCAGTAGCAGTCAGCCTTCCACGACTCAAGCAAGCAGCAAGCAACGACCGAAAAAAAAACCCACACAACTTTTGCTTCCTACGGCTGCCCATAGCGCATAACGGATTTTTACCCACGTGCAACTCCAACTCTCAATTGGATTAAACCATTGCCTTGTATTCCGTCAAACCTAAGCAAATCGCTATTCATTCTCCTAAAATCCTCTTACCTACTACTTTTTTCGAAATGAAAAAACATACATATCCAGATCAATTCTAACTCAAGACTGTCGATCACCAGTACGAAAGAAATCTCAACTCAGCTTTGCGTAACCTGTGACGGAACTTTTCACGTGGACTACGATCCAAATCAATAGGAAAGCTGATCTGCGTCCAAGTTATTTCCCAAATACTTTTGTAGCGGACATCATAATTACCCGGATTGATTACTTTCCATCCATTCATATGGCTATTTCCATTACCATGATTCCAATTCGGTGCCATTCCGAAATCACTTCATGACGACTAGCAATCTATTGCCCATGTGAAACTCATCGATTTTTTCCTGTGGTTTATTTTCTTTTTATAAATTCTCCTTCATGATTTTCCCATGACAGCTTGTGTAATATTAATGTCTGAGAACGGCACCGTTGCTACATGTTGCATCAAAGCACACCGGTCCCAGACTTATCGATTCGAGGAAGCGTAGCATACCTTACGCCACCAAATAATTATCCGATGTGTGAATGACAAAATAATCACGTATATTTGAGAATGTTACCCCAAAAAGTATGCGCCAAATTAAAGCATTAAAGCAAAATAATCTGGTTTTTATTTCATCCACGTACATACATACATATACGTATATATGCCTTGGACTCATTACTCCTTATGACTTAGACTCTGACGTTTAGTAACTAGAACATCTGCACATCCTTGTAATTTCAGTTTTATTACCCTCCACAATACAAAAATCATAAAATTGTCCAAGGAAACTTTTGCCTTGTCCCATACGCTGAAAGTAGAACCGGAAACTTGTGTTATTCAATTAAAGTATGAACCAATTGATATGATCCTGCCTAGTATGCATGTTGTTAAAGCTGGAGACCAAGAGAAAAAATAAATTTCCATTAAAGAATAGCCTGATTCATATATGCGCGTAAGTACTTGTGGTAATTTAGTGATAAGGGTCGCAGAAAAAAAATAAAACTACATATATGCCAAAGATATATTTAAGATAGGGTGGGATGGCCATTAACTTTTACTATCAGACGGAAAAAAATGCTTGCAAATAAAATGCCATTGGATAAAATTCTACCTCTATCATTCATTTTATTTTTGCCAAAGCCAAGAGCAAAGCTTGAGAAAGTGTATCAAGTCTATTGGAATAAAATATTATGATGGTACCACGCAATAACTGCCTCTTATCACAAGTTTAGCAATGACTTGACTGCGAACACAATTACGTATTGACGATTGCGTTGAGAATTGTGAGGTAGTTTACCAACCAATAGTCAACTCATACTCGGACGTTACTGCTACTGCTACTTAAAGGAAAGCCGACCTCAGCAGCAGAGATAAATACATGGAGGTAGCCGTGACTGCACACCTACATACATATATACACCACTCGCTACCCATTACACACATACATACATACATACACACGACTGTGATTTCGACAACGAGCACATGACGAGTATACCTCGTAAGCACTGTGAGAGACCTCTGAGCAGAAGAAAGAAATCAGATATGAATTGGGCATTGCAATCAAATTTCAAATGAATCCGCAGCGCTGGGCTATAGAGCCCGAGTGTAGTATTACCATTATGGATTAGGTGCTTTGGCAATATATCAGAAGTTGTTGTGAGATAGGATTTGAAATTAAATCCCTGAAAATTGTTTCAACCTTATGATGAAGGGGTCATGTGGGTAAACACGGTAAACAGAGAGTCTGAGCGAATTTAATGAAGCCCCACGTGTGAAACACAATTCAACAGGGATGATTGGTGAAGACTAAAGGATTTACACTCAACGTGGTCTGAATGGGATTGAGGGAAAAAACGCTATTCTTCACTCGTCAGTCTTGGAATATTGAATATTTATCAGGAATTTCACACAGAGTAGATGCTACATGTGAGTCACATCAAGATGGTAGAAAGAAGGAGACAGAAACAGAGAGAGAGAGAGAGAGAGAGAGTGAGTGTGAGTGAGTGAGAGTGAGAAAGGAAGACAAGGACCAAACTACCAAACACCACTAACTGCACTCACTACACTCACTGCGCTGACTACACCGAGGAAGCAGACTTGGTCTTGAGTGGGTCATATACATACGAAACGAGGCAAACAAGAAGAAATAACCACAGACCATGTGGAGAGCTAGTTGGATTTTATGAGGATTCTCATGCTGCTTTTCCCGTCGACACACACATGGACCTTTCAAGTGTGAAGTTTAGTGTACACGACCATAGGCAAGTAAGAAAAGGAGACAGAGAGAGAGAGAGAGAGCGAGAGAGAGAGAGAGAGAGAGAGAGAAAGAGCGGAAGGAAAGACGAAGACGACATGCGAAGAGACTTGGTGGTCGTGCGTGATTCGAATATCGCATCCCAACAAATTCCATCCCAGTTGACTCTTCCTATTTTCTTATTCGATTTTGTCCCAAAATGCAATTTCACTCTGGTAGCATACAGAATTTACACCTGAATCCACGTACGGTCTGGTCTACTCGATATTCGACTCACTTGCCTTTACCACGTCCTCCTTTTGCATTTCATTAATGCTCTCAAGACTGCTTACATTCCAAACATGATTTGGTTTACTAAAGCCTCTTTGAGGAGACAGTTGGACACTTATCCACATCACACCGCTCAAATATTTATGTCTCCCAGATATTTACGCTGCACTCAAACAAACAGTTACACATGGATTTCCCATGGAAAAAGTATCGAAGCAATACGCATGCTTACTTTTTACTTGTTTGCACTTTACTTACGTAAAGTCGTGTCAACGCCAACACACATACATACATTGGTGCCAGCGCCAGCCCATCTGCATACATACTGGACTCCGACACACAAGTGTATTATTATGCCTACTCAAGAGCACCGTGACTTTCCCAGTAAATTGTGTATACCTATACCCATACCCATGCGCCTACATGTAGCAACGTGTATTCATCTGTATGCATGAATTGTCATTCCAGATCCGGTGTTCACACAGGTGAAAACTTATTATTTCTTCATCCCATCATTACTCAATACACCTATTGTTCAGCAGCTTTGTCGCAATTAATGTTGACAAGTACGCGTTCCGCCGTCATAAATGAACGGCATTGAGTCGTCGTCCTTGTTGTTGTCCATGTAGGCATGGAATCGTCGTCGTTGTCGAAATAAGCTCAAGTTGCCCACTCCTTTTCCTTGAAATGCGTTTGATTGATGATAACCATTCATTCCACTGATTGCTCCAGCTAAATATTTAAACCTTCTTTTCCCCGTATTTTTTACGGGACATCCACAGATGTGAATCCGTCGTGATAATATCTTCTTTTCGATTACACTGTCTCATTAACCCACGTTTGTTGAGGTAGAACTTGTTCCTTGCTCGAGAAGTTTTCCAAGGTGGAAAGGGGATGGCAGTCTTAAACTGATGTTACGCTTCTAATAGTCCATGCCTGATGCTATTATTTTCTATGTTCGTGTCTTTACAACTTGGATGCCTTCTTGGAATACCTACATTAACGAGCAAGGGTAGGTACATATATGGGAAAGGAGTAGTGAACGGATTGAAAGGGAAAGCGTGCATCTTGAGCCATAGTTATTGTTTGGAAGTCTCCATATACGTATGTATGTATTCTATGGTACGCATCCACCATAGAATCGACTGAAACGGGATGGAGCCGACGGAAACATAATAAGAATGAGATACGAGAGTTTTGAGAGGAAAAAGTGTAGGGCGGATTGGATAGTGAATGGTGAAAGGGAAGCAATATTTGATCAGACTGCGGCGTGTACCAACTCATGTAAACGGACTAATTAGTTACCATTGGTTGAGCAAAAGTGAGAACGTGGAAGGAAAAATCAAGGGAAAAAATGAACGAGAGGAAGGAAATGAAAAAGCAAAGCGATAATGATGAAGGACTCATGGGAAAAAGGAGACAAGTGCCTTAATTAAGTGTGAATCAGGCGAAAATGAAGTTTTCTAACTTTTGAGATCTCATGATCTATGAGTACATTGACGGGTTGCAACCTTATTTTACGAATTGCCAAGTCTCTTTTATAATTCTTTACTTGTACGTACTTCTCAAGAGAGTGACGTTCCATACACGATTCAGAGAATCAAGGCGTCCTTGTCTTTGCCGAAACTAATCTCGGCTGTTCAGTCTCTCCTTCAGCAACAATAATAGTCACAGCAACAGCAGATGTGGAAGAAAACTTCCACTTGCCTCTCAAAACCATGAAATAGAGAAATCAAGCTTACTGTCTGGACTGGAGGAGAAGTCGGACCGAAACCGAATATCAAAGACGAAAGGCAGGATCACAGAATAAACAAATTTATAGCTTACACAGTCGACATGCTTTTTATATTCAATTTTGACGGGGAATTAGGATTTGCCTCTACACCACGCTACACATTCCTATACAATCAAGATTGGTGCTCTTGATTCCTACAAGTTTATTTTTACAATCTTAGAATCGATTGTATAATTATAAAGGGACAATTAGATTTCATTCAAGAGTTATTCCGTGCATACGGTGGTGTGATAAAAATTAATGACACTCACCGACATACCCAGGACATTCCTTTCTCGTTATTGCATCCGAGTTTCAGCTTGCAGTCTGATTTGGATTCTAATTTGCCAATTTTCCTTTCTCCTGCCTAGGGTAACGTCTTGTTCTAAGGCATGGAGGACTGTATATAGTTACTCTTGGAAGGGAAGTCAGTATCGCATACAGTAATGCAATTTTGGGATTATATATATCTTGCACTTATGCATACGTACATCTCCAGATTAGAATTCTAGCAGTCAAGCAGTCATGCCGTTCTCACTGGTAACGGGTACATACATAATTATATTTTCGCATTCAATGGATGGAGAGAGGGATAGACTTTGATTTTTATTTGCAAGTACACTATAAATCGAATTTAAGCGCAATCCTCGCAATCCAAGGAACAACCGCTGATATTTGCTTGGCAAGCGGTTTAAGTAAATGTTAAAATATCCAGGGTGAAAGGGAATGCGTACACTCTCCGAACACCCTTCAAAATTTAATCTCTTTCTCATCTGTCATCCATTTCGGCGAGTGTACACTGTAAAAACTGGATCATCTAAAAGGCCAAGAATCTACTTGTATTTAATATGATTATAAGAGCAAAAAATTAGGATGAATTATAATTTCACCTACAAGTGCATCTTAAAATCTGAAACACATAAAAAATTGCATCGAAAGCACTATTCGCAGTCCAAATACGTTTTTGATGCACTTAAGATTCAGTATGATACCAAAAAGAGCTTATTTTTGACGTTTTAGATTATTTTTTTCCTGTATCTAGATTGTTTAGCTTTTACCGTGTATGTAGTAACAAATATTGAATAGGTAAGTGGGGAAAATAACTATGAATAATTGGGGAAAATTGATCATTAAAAGGGAAAGTGATTGTTTTTCAAATGGACTACTACAGAAGTCTAAAAATTACATCAGATTACACATTGTTTTCCTTCCTTCTTTGTTCAATGTCAATTCTATTGAAAACAACAAAGCAAACCGAAGTTAATAAATTTTATCAACTGAAATAATTATCTACATTTGAATAAGTATACACAAATGTATAGGGATATCTGATTTCAGATTTTTTGACACATACATTACGAAACATTTAAATTTTTGCTACGCAAAGGGATTTCCCTTAGAATCGCAGATAAAGAATATTGGCTATTTGGAACAAAAGTCCTTGCACCGACGGCTCCAACTCGAATTCTACTGTGGTTAACTAGTCCACAAGGGAAAATTGTAAAGATCTAAATGGGTTTTAAATTCACTGCCTACGCTTCTAGATTCAAGACTACAAGGCAAGGGAAACAATCTTCTGTAGAGCTACCTTACCTAGGCACCTATATATATATACATGCATCATTATTTACATGGAAAAGGAAAACCAAAAGGGGAATTGTAAAAATCTATGTAAATATTTCAGCATTTCCAAGCTGATGCTGGTGCATTCCGGTTTCGCACAAGTTTTTCAACAAGGAAAGTTTTTAACGATTTATAGCACTACCGGTAGTGGAATTTGGATGCATAATAAACTCATAAAGTGTTTTATATCTCTGTATTTCACAATTTGATTGCACTGTAACTCAAGGGAAGGAATCGGGCTGTGTGACATGGACGTGACTCATTGTTTTTATCTCAAACGTTAGAAGCCTGGAAGTGTGACTGTGATCTAGTTCACCGTTGTTTCCCACCGAAAGTTTAAGGTCAAGGAAAATCACGAGTGTGTATCGAGGAGTGTGGAATTACAAAAGACCATGACCAAGACAGGCATCCTGTTTGTGAATACACATGAATAATAAATGGTGCACTTTAGGACTTTGGTCTATCAAGAACAATTTATTCATGGAAACTAGTTACGCCAGCGGTACGCAAACAAGGAATTAAGATTTGCATTTTCCTCCAGAGAGCGAGAGAGAAAGAGATGTTGAGATTTTTCATGTCTCAATCTGTCCAAGTTTTCGCTATTACCATGTTTTGTTTTCAAATGTCGTTAGTATGAAAATTGCATTGAAAATTGAATCAAAGAAGTTGCCATACGCACAAGCCATAAGTGAATTTTGCAAGATGATTTGATATTCGATAATAGTTGGGAAATTGGAAGGTAAACGCAGACGCAACGGTAAGCTATACGAAACTTTGATGATTAACGATGGAATAATTTAGTTTGGTGCCGTTGTCGTAACACACTCCACTTCCACTCAACCTTTTAAAGCCATTATAGTTCCGTGTTTGATATTTATAGCGGGATTAGGAAGAATCCATGTGTGACAACCAGCGTAGAAGAAAAAAAGAATAATCTTGAAGCTTCTAACCTAATGCATGATCACCCGAACCAGATTCCAGAAATGATGTTCTAACTTTTGAGTTGAAGTTGGGGAAAAAAGACAGAAACAGAGTCGACTCTGTATGAAGTGCAAAATTATAGCCTAGGAGTATAGACTAAAAGCAAAATGTTTATAGCCCGTAGCGGAGGCTGACATAGTACCTATCCAGGGTGTTGGAGCACAGACGATGGTTGATGGTGTTGGTAGTACAAGTGGAAGAGAGTACAAGGCTACAAGGCAGATTACTCGAGTCAATCTAAAAATTCTCGAGTAAAGTAAGGACATAAGACGATGGAGACATGTACTCCAAGGTTGTGTGTAGCCCGTTAGGTCCGTATAGACTGTACGGTGGAGGTAATGATAATGGAAAAACTCATAGAAGTTTCATCATCCGGTGTAGCTATACATACGCAATCCAGTTATCTGTGATACTTTCATTTTTATCTCATGCACACTACCTCTCTGACTGTGGAACTCCCTCAAGAATACTTTTATGAATGTATTCGGTCGTCATTGGTAGAGCCAGGAGTTTTATCTTAAACTTTTAATAGTTTTTATGTGTGAACGAGATTCACAGCTTTCGTGGTAGTTTCACTCAAGTGCAATCATGCAATGCAGTTACGATTAGTTAGGTACTTAGGCTGAGACACTCACAATAGCTCCAATGCCCCAACTATCCAGATTTAGATCAGACGTATTCATTTAAAAGACGAGCTACTTAATAGCATACAAGAGCCAGTGCCGATTCACTTGCGAGGTCCATATGCATATAAAATTATCTAGATCGTCATTTCTACTCACTTCCAACCCTGGCTAGACTTACACTTTGGCGGACAAGGAAGGAGGGAAGATACGCAGGCAGAGCAAGGAGAACGCAGCGCACGAACGGTAACGGCATCGGTACGCATAATGTACGTATCGGTTACGGAACGAATACATTATTAAATAAATGAAAAAAAGTATCCGAGGGGTTGCCTCTGAGGATTGTGAGGATGGTGGATGTAGGTAGGGAGTTTGAGCGTGCCAACCGTACCCACTCCTACTCATTTTCCATACGTACATATATCAACGGAGCAGAGACGACATGCGGATATGATCAAGCCTACATGGTAATATATAAAGTTGAGCGGACGCGGCGAGTACCTTATGAATTATACGGTGGTAACAAGGGCGAAAGGATTCGCATAAATTGGTACCTTCCAGTCACGACTTAGTGTAAAATGCATCTGTATATAGGCATGCACACGTTGTCAGAAATAACTCATTTTTTCCATTTGCTCGCATCAACCCATGGAGGAAAAAATGAACTTTCAACTTTCCAACGCTACTGAATGACCCTCAAATATTCTCCAAAACGCCGTCACAGCCCAGAGTTATGTACACGTTGGTTTAATGGGAACGTAATTCTGCCACTGATACTAGTTGCATGACGGATTTCCATGAAACATTCAAGAATGACTTGAGGATGTTAATAATTCAAGTGATGAAAAGTTTCCCCGTAAATGCGTATTGTATGCGTAATGTGTACTAAAGTTATTTGAATGAAGCGTTTCCATTATTGGATGCACAGTTGATGGGTCTACATAAATACATACACGGGATATGGAGCGATATAGTCCGTGCTCCCAGCATTTCCAGTCTTTCCCCTGCACCTCTTGCATTTCCCTTATTTTCCGCAACAGCAGAACGAGCCGAGATAAAATAAATTTCACTAAAACTTGAATCAAAATGTTTATAGTTTGGAAACGGTGGAATGAAGGGAAGAATGGAAGGTCGTAAGATTACCTGAAATTGCCGAGCCCGAATGATTGATCGCACCAGATCGTAAGTAGCGCAGACGAGTAGAATTGTGATTCCTTGTTCTTTGGTGAACATTGCAGCTGCTGCCAGAATGATGGAGATGGCAAGATATGTGATGCTTCTGAAATAAAACTGGTGATGAGGAATTGGTCCTGGCAAGTGGGACATCTGAGCTGAATTTTGATGATCATTCCTACAGTTGAATTTCCTATGTATGACGTAGGCAGGACATCTGTGCTTACTGGGATCATGATTACAGCTTCCATGATGTTTCTGTTTGTCTCGGTATTTCACATGATTGACATAGAGGAGGAATGCAGAGAGTGCGAATCCAGTGGAGCCCACATCCGCTCGACCCACGACCCCAGACACAGCCTCGCAGTGTATTGGATGACAAGCGAAGAGGAGCGAGGACACAATAACTGCCATTTTCCGATTCCGAACACTGCTACTACTGCTACTTGTGGTGCTCGTCGAAGAGCTGGATCGAAAAATGATTCTGGCCACTCGGACGAAGAGCCAAGTGGTGAGGGTATGGAGAAAAACATTGGTCACATGGTAAGACCATGGATTGAATCCAGAGAAGTAGCAGTTGAGACGGAACGAGAGAGTGGTGAGTGGGCGAAAAGATTTGTGAGAACCACTGTGAGACAGCGGCGTTCCCCAAAAATCATTGGTCCATATCCCAGCCCATGGAGTTTCAGGCAGAACATCTTGATTGGAAAGAATGGCCCGACTGCGAACAATAAACAAATAAATAAAACACCAATTCAATAACAGTGCTCATTCTCAGTTTGCGTATATCTTTAAGCTTCTAAGAACCGGACTTTTTCATTTTTGTCCTCACGTTTCGTCCCTTTCGCCCTTCACTTGTCTCAAACCTTTCTTCATCAGGGGCTAAGGAGACTATGTACAGCCAGGATAGGATGCTGCTAGGAGGCATTGAGGCAACAGCTACATGGTCGGGAGGTAAGAGTGTGAGTGTTGGGAAATAGTGCAAGTTCCTTCCACGCATGGTAGCCAGACAGCACCGGAGTATACATAGGGTATGCGGAGAGAGAAAGGAAAAGTGGAATTCATTCTCGAAAATCGAAGAGCGAAAAGTTGAAAGTGAAATTCTACATGTACTCCAGTTCCAGTTCCTCTCTTGTCCATTATTAAGTATACTTACATTTATAGGTTGGATGTAAGAGCGTATAGATACCGAGATACTCGAGATGCGGTGGCTATATGACTATGAAACCTTCCTTGATGCTCTGATGAAAAACAGGAAGGAAGCCGAGAAGAGTTCTTTAAGATTTGTCTTTTTTCTTTCGCTCTATCTATCTCTCTGTTTATTCTAACCTCCAAGTCAAAATACGAGAATGTGAGACGTAGGACCTGGATGAGGAAGAACCGTAGGAAGTCAAACAGACAAGAAATGCGGTCCACTGATTTCCACTAACATGATCGTCAAATCGTCTACACATAAGTAGATGCTAGTACTACTCGCGCACTCACTTTCAGTCTGCAATATGTAGTCCGCAGCATGTAGGACCGGGACCGGGAACGGATTCGATGAACAACTCTTGAACGACTAACTCAGGCCAACACAAGTAGAAACACGCAGTCCATCTTTACAGACTGAGGCTCTTTAGCCGTCAGTGACACCCAGAAGTCGGCATTCGGCATCAACAACATTCTAAGGCAACAGTCCATCGATCCACAACATTCATTTTTATCTTACACACCATTTCCTCCGCATAATGCATTTCGATTGGAGCTAGAGCCTCTACTAAAACTATTATACCGAACACATTTAAATACACACAGTTCTGAACACCGATTCAATCTTCTCTGCTCTTTCCTTCCAGCTACAGCCACAGTTCACAGTCACAGTCTCAGCCACTGCCACTGCCACTAGTCACTCCTTACACTGCCTACTAGGCACAGCTAGGCTCCTAGACACGCAGCACGATTCACTATTACTTTCTGCTCTTTCTCTTCTCATGCTCTTTTTATGATCACAACTCTCTTCGACATCTTATCACTTCCTCCACTTACTATTGCAAGTGACTGCCTATCCATAACTCGGCTCCGTGTACCGCCTTCTAAGCTTCCATCCGTATCCCATATGTTCCTCCATCCTCTCCGACTCTCACTCTCGCCATCACCCTATCAGCATAACTACCTAACGTCCCCGCACCCTCACCCATACAATATCACTCCTGCTACTCCTTCTCCTATTACCTACACCCGCATTCACACTCTAAGGATCCTATAAATTCCAACGGAGCTACAAATTAATATGGAATATGCGACCGATCACATTATAGAAAAACACCTTAGGCCTTTTAGTCCCAGTCACAGCGTAATATCCTATAGCTTACTACCGAGTCACATTATACACGACGCGCCAGATACATGGTGCCAACGACGAGTAGCCGAGTATAGATTTGCAAGATTTGAGTAGGTAAGTAAAGCTTTTCCTTCCATGCATGCATACGTAGATGTGTAGCCATCAACTCACCAATACATTTTTTCTGGACAGTGGATGATGAATGAAGTGAGATTTTCTTGGAAAAGTGTATGAATAGATCCAGATCACCCATGTTCTATTGCATCCCTGCTAAGTATATTTCCGTGTAAGGTGCCGAGGCGATCAGATGCATTAGGAGAGCTCCGAGCTGCCCATCAACATCGATTTTTTCCCACAACTCTTTCCTCACACCTATCACTCTAATTTTATTCGTTGAGCCTACTTTATTCATTCATGCACTCTCCGGCTGTCTTTCCTTTCATCTTCCAGAATTGTTACGCTATGCTTGCACACTATCACGCGATCCTTTCCCTTCCCTTTCTTTTTTTTCCTGTCTGCATTTATAAACCAGTCAACTTCTACTTCTAACTACCACATGATGGCAGTCACCTGAGCTCCTTTACCATGTGTGTCAGTCTTAGCTACACACGGCAGGCACACGAGAACACATCCGGATATTTCCAGACCAAAGCAAAAGCAAAAGCTTCACTAACTTTAACTTTTGTAGACACTACGAGTATCTCTGTACGTATACATGTCTATCACCCCCATTCTTTTGTATCTCACTTTAAATTGAGTCTTATACAGCACTTACTTTCTCCTCCATTCAGGTTTATTCAAGGAATTCAAACTGTCGTGAATGATTTTTATTCCCATGTCAGTTTGACAATTGACAAGCAAAAATTGGAATTTAATTTGTATGTTTCGCTCTGGAATCCTACTCAACTACCGTTCTTCCTCGTCACCAACCGTCACCGTTCATCATTCCAACAAGAGATAGGTACTCACAGATCCCAAACCTGAGTTGAGATGAATTGCTACTCTGCATCGGTGTAGATTTACGTAATTAATTCCATCGAGACAATACATGTATCTCGAAAGCTGTTAACGGAGAAATAGGATCCGGAAAGTATTGTGAGCGGAACCGAATCCCAATTGAGGTTTCCAAATTCAAAGTTTGCAACTTATGGAAAAAAGAAATAAAAAGGTTTATGCCTTGAGACTGGACTAGAAATAAACGGAATCGTAAGTATAGATAGGGTAATAATTCTTGAAGAAAGTAGTAGGTACGTAGTAAGTACCTTTCTACGATTTCACTTTGAGTCAAGTGCTGCGGCTGTAACACAAATGTGGCTATATGCAAACATTAGGAAGTAAAATCCAGTGGCCTACGACATGTCTCAGAATTATAGCGTTCTCATCGTACATTCCAATGCGCATTTGGTTGAACGGTGAGGAAAAACTATTTTTTTCAAAAAAAACTAAACCTTACCGTTTTTGCCTATGTTCATTTTCGGAATAGAAAGTAGTGATGGCTGTATCAGAAATCTCATTCTTTCCTTACCCTAAGGATTGCAAGTTGAAGGGAAGGAAAAATAAGGAAGACAGCGACACAAGGACTGATTTGCGACTCCCAAGTTGAATTTTTACCATTCCATGATAGAAAATCCCACAATAGCGAAAGTTGTAGTTGGTATGATCCAGGATAGGTATGTATAGTGCGATCGGGATCGGGGAAAAGTTGGCATATATACGATCTTTATTTGGTGGAAAGGTAAGCAGCGATTTAGCAAGTCTCGCGATTCCATACGGTAACGCGTCAGGCAGACTCAGACTCTCTCTCTGTTTCGATTTCTCATGCATGGAAAGATTCGTGTGGGCCGTACTGGTTCCATCTCAGGTTTACTTTCAGCTCTCTGTATTAGTCTGAGGGCAAAGTCGAATAAGACTCTTTGCAATTTAAGCTGGAACAATGACAAGTCAATTTGGCTAACGTAAGCGCAACGAAGGAATGAGAAGAAGAAGCGAGAAGGATGGTGATGCTAAAAGCGTAAAGTATTGTCACCCACCAAAGTGCTTTT
This sequence comes from Ptenothrix huangshanensis, assembly GCA_036851915.1. Lineage (NCBI taxonomy): Eukaryota > Metazoa > Arthropoda > Collembola > Symphypleona > Dicyrtomidae > Ptenothrix > Ptenothrix huangshanensis. Next base: position 159 of record JAAXYX010001775.1, on the reverse strand, counting down.
GCTGAGAGTGCAAGTAATAATTACGCAGAGTCATAGTCAAGTACCTCTAACTTGAGACCAAGCTCACAAAAGAGCTGCTTCACCAGTCACATGCTCAATCGTTACAAGATTTGTGTACCCAGCTGAGCATATTTTCCATTTGAATTCTTAAAATTATAG
>JAAXYX010001774.1:0-20719 GCA_036851915.1 Ptenothrix huangshanensis | reverse complement strand
TCAGATCAAATCATCAACATCAAATCAACTATTATCTCATACAATACGGAGTTTTCTACGTGATTGTTGCAAAAGCACGTTGTTACTCTACAATATGTGTAGTTCGAAATAACACCTACTAGTTCCCTTGTAAATTGATTTCATTTCTTAGTAATGCAATTCCTTGTTACTATTGCGTTACCAGTAGGAACATGTAATTACTTATGTTTTTAAATCTAACCCTCTAAACACATGAAATACCTATGTATAAATGTGTTTCCAAAATAATTATAATTGTACGATTTAGATCCTCACTACGAACTGTTGAATAATCGTAGTTAAAGACGATTTTTTAAAAATCAAACTAACTGAAAACCATCAGCACACCACATCCCAGGTGTTAAAAGGGTGAGTGATTTTTTTAACATTTAAAAAAAATCGAAAGCTGTAAAAATGCGTGCCAAGTAAATAGTTACTTAATTTTTATATTCCAATTTTCGGTTACACTCCTGTCCCGCAACTACTTAAATGTGACCCTGTTTTGAATACCACTGAATCCTTCTTGGCTATGATAATAACTTCCAGTGTTGTATACTTAAGAAGTATAATATACCTCCAGTAACTAGGTATATTCATTCCTATAAGATTTTATCGAATTAATGGCACAACAGAAGGGAAGCTTTACACACGCAAAGTTGCTGTAAAGAAGGAGGAATAACAGCAAGACAATAACAGCAAGCGGGCTGTCTCTATTTCTTTTCTGGTTAACAGTAAAAGTGGAGAAACGTTGAAAAAGCTAATGGTTTAATTATAGTTGAATAAATTTCAATGAAAATGTTTTCTAAGGAAATGAGAGTATAATGAGTACGAGTCAGAATATAGTTTCCGTGAGAGCTGCTAGCTATAAGTTTACGATTTCAAATAAAAATCCAAGAACAATCATACAAACCATACCATAGCCATAAAGCTTTTACACATATGGAAACGAAATGAGTAAAATGAGTAATCGGACGGAGCGGGACTACTTATTGACTCACATCATTAGGTGGATCATACACAGGTAAATGTAATGAAAGGGATGATGCCGGCATCCGTTTAAGTTCTAAAAGCTTTAATCCATCAACCCGCAACTAACCTCTAGCTCACAATCATTATTATTACCATTATCCTCAACTAAACTCACTCATCTTTTCACCAAACCATACGTATGGTCTAATTCTAACAATATCCTCAATCTAAATCGAGCTCAACGGATACTTCGTGTCGATTTTCTTCTGTACTGGCGCTGGTGCTCGCAATCACTACTAGGTAGTCAAAAGTATTTTATTTCGCCGTCTCTCTATAACTTCATCCTCAGGCTGACCTTTTCTCCAGCATTATAGTTAGTTCGAATTGAATTATTGGTCTGGGCTTATACGTGCATAACTATCGTCTCATCAACATGATCCAAATCATAATCATAAGACGGTACTGTGAACGTTATAATCGGTACGTTTCCTATATTCATAAAAGTAGAAGTCAGCATTATCAAATACTCATATATTAGATAAAGGTTGTACGTGTATTCAAACTAAACCCAGGATAAAATTATGACTCAATACAATACAATCCCTGACTTTTCTAGATTAGGACGCATCCATGCTTACACTTTAAGGACGTGATCTTTTCGGTCACGTCAATACGTCGAATTACAGGTGGAAATTGATACGTAAATGAAGCACGTACCTGTATAATACTGGGTCTTGATTTTGATATCCATGTCGATTGTCTCTACGCTTGTGTATTGACCGGTGAGCACATGTATCTGCATGTACAACAACAATAGCAATTAAATAATTACCAACTATAAATACATCAGAACAGGATAGTCGCATGCTACAAAATCTTTGACTCTGGAGGAAATCTACTTCGCTTGAATTAGCTTAATTAAAGACATGGATTAACAGAACAGAACAAAAACACCAAATATTATTAGAGAAGACGCTACAGCCTTTTTCAGCCTACCACATGAGTATAATAATTTCGATTCCGTTGGTTTAAGGGATGTAATTATACAAAACCAGCCAGGAGAGTAAAGATGAGTTGTTATTATAACGGCAAGTATTTTTTATAGTCATTAATTATTAAAAAAACTAATTAAGAACATCTCATGTATAGGTAAATCAATAAAGCAAGTAACACGATCACGGCACGCTGCACCTGCCATGTGTTTTGCTAACTAGTGTATGTAAATATATTCTTTATAATTTAGTACCGCATACGATCCAGTTATTCCAAGTTGATCTCTTATCGTAATTCTCCGGAGCAGAAACTTGTTAATCTAACTTGATCATCATCTCCATCTCAAGGAATTCCGGCATTCTTACATTTTTAAAAATATTTGACATTGAACTTGGAGTTTCAATTTAAAATGGTATGCATTAATAATGTGAGCGATGAAGACATCTTAAAAATGGAAACAGTACCTGACACTGACCTCATAAAAAAGGAGCAAGAGATCAGCGATTACCTACCAACTACCATAACCATATGGAATGGTATGAGGTGGAAATACAGATAGTGTGCACGCGCCGGAGTGGAGTAATAATATCATCGGAATTATCTATAGAATAATTATTCTGCTTTTCATCATCCTTCCACCTTGTTCATCTGCTATTGTTTGTTACCGATACCCATACGGATACCGATACAGGAATGAAATGCCGACACAATAATGATGCCTTTTAGCTGCCTTTGATCTGTGGATGAGCTGCTCGTCTGCGTATGGTGAGAGTCGAGCACAGGGAAATGCGTGACTATTAATAACATACGAGTGTCCGTGTTCGACATGTTCATGAGCTGAACTTGAACTTGTCAGATAATATTAGCCTAAAAGTCAGATTATACAACTTTATTAAGGACAAGCACGTAATTATTATTTAGAAAACTCAATATGGATTTACACATGTGGAGAGACTAAAGGATGTAATCTAATAAAAATAATGATTATAATAAAAAAAACCTAATAACCTTTACTGACAGCAGTGAACCGTTCATATTTTTTCATACACGTGTTGTGTTATTGTATGATGTGCTACGATGATATTATGCAGGTACAATACCATATTTAATATTTCTTAAATTCTTAAATTACTATTTCCTACAGGCTAGCTATCTAGCCGGAAAAAAATGTTGCAATTGCTCAGTTTCGGTTGAGTGAAGTGAGTCGCTCTCGGACTCTATAATAGCAACAGTAACAGAAACATCCCGATCCCATCCCAGGCCAGGGAATAAAAACATAGGAATATATATTATATTGTTTTATGATGCGGGTAGAGTGCACGCAAAGCAAAGCGAAGTGAAGTAAAGGAAGGCAAAGCGGGGTGGTTAATGAATGTATCTGTAAAACGTAATAAAATGTCAAGATGAAAAGGATGAGGCACGTTCCATGAGCTTCAAGCTAAAATGTAATAAAAGGGAGGAAACCAAACATCTCGACTTGAGGCACCTGCTGATTCCTCACATCGTCGCTGTTTATTTCATGAATCCATTCTGTCTATCCTTTCATTCATGCTCCTTCACCATCATCAAATGAAAAGAACTCGGGTCCGGTCGGTCAAAATGCTAAGTAATAATAAGATAATACAAATACCTATCTTATTACGTCATTTATACGGTGTAATAGTCGTGTAATTTCGCAGTTTAGATAAATACTGATCTTCCTAGGCTTTCCCAAATGTTCACAGAATCTTATCAATCCAAACGAAAGTGCATTCCCTTGCCTTTATATAGTCATACTATGTTACATTACACGTCAACAAAAGGTAAAAAACAATTTTTTCCCGTTGATAGTAACTAAAGCCTAAAAAGAAGAAAATATTTGTACACTATCGATGTATAGGTCCTCAAGTAGACGAAAACTTGGTGTTGTAGAAAATACTGTAAATAACAGTTCATAGGAGTCACCATTTCTATCTGTTTCTTAATGCTAATTTAAAAGTACCTACCTTTACTTACCTACTTGCATTTGCATCTCCCTGTAATTATAATGCACGAAAATCCTATACCTATAATCTGATACAGAGATACTCAAGTCAAAAGTTAAAGATGAGGAAAATATGCAAAATATTTTTACTGCTTGCAACTAAATGGAGTCTGTAAAAACTGACTGATTGCTCATCCCCTATAGGTTTTAGTTTTACTTGCTTTTCAAATTACCTAGCTTAAGTTTCATTCCAAGTAGGTAGTTGTTACTATCGCTCACATTTAAAGCTCATTTGTATTGACGCCATTATGGAAGAAAATTAGCACCCTTCTCATCAGATAGCCCTAAACGAAGCTGGTTTACAGCTTTATTACTTTATACCTTATCATATGACGATGACGATTTGATATGACTACACCACACTACTTCCACTTCCTCTAACCCTTTCTGTCAAGCCTCCATTAAAATGCTATCAGTTCATCATGTATAATGCCTGAATTTCATTTTTTTTAACTTTCTACCGTTATTTTATAATGCAGTTAAGTTGACTAACATAAGATACATTTAATTGTATAAATACATTCAAATGTATAATTGGGTACATTTATTATGCATACACCATAAACTTTATTAAAATAAAATAGGTAAAGGTTACCTATTGTAAATTGTTTATATGTATGCCAACTATAATTATTATTTTTGAACACAAAAATATAGGTATATCCTACTAGCCTTAATACGTATTTCTGAAACACTCATGAAAAAAATTCTCTACGTATATAATTATAAATAATCGAATTTGAATACAAGAAGATTTTTTAGTAGGAATATACAGTTTATGCATTGGTATAATTATACTATATATAAATATAATAATATATTCTTATAAGACACCACATAACTAATAACTTCATTGAAGTTACTTGATCTTGTAACAAACAGCCAAACAGTTTAGTATCTCGTTAGGGTAAGCCAATCAGCCAAATTGTTGACTGTCAAGTTAAACATGAAAAAGGTAGGATGAATAAAATTGCAAAACTTACACATGTACTAAGTAAAAACTAATGTACTAATGAAAGACTACTCAGACTACAAAATACGAAGCAGACAACAACAGGGATGCTCAACAACTCCGAACTGTTAGCAGACCAAAAAATGTGTCAAAATTCTTCGAAAAACACGAAATACTACACTAGTACAATTGTACAATCAACACTATACAACAACAGAGATAGGATAATCCTTTGTTTCGTTTTTTGTTTTGGTTCCTTTCTATGTAAAACAGACCCTTTTTGCCAATCATAAAACGAAAACAACATAATTCTTTATATGGCATTTTTACTTCTATCGGCATCTTACCTTCCTACTATGGTGTCCCTCTGATGAAACCGCGTTCTTGAAATGCAATTAAGTCACAAAACAAAACTACACTATGACTGACTATACATAATACTTGATACTGATCCAAAACAAGCTAATAATATATACAGAAAGAGTAAAATATATCATGTAGACCTGTAGATGTAGATAGTGCAATGCGATAGACTATGAACATCGTTTCGGTTTGAATTCGTTAATATTTATGAGGTGGTAGGGAATGTGAAGATGGCAGAAACAAATCATAAACTCCTGCTGATTTTCAAGTGAGTAATAGTAATACCATTATGTATATTTGTTCACAAATTCACAACTGGCAAATACTGAAAAACGAAAAAACCAGATTCTGCCGTTAATGAATACCTACTGAGTGTACACTGGACGTCTGCAGTTCTACAATCGGCACCAGCAGCCAAAATCCAAGCCGCGTGTTGATTCTAAATCATGTTCTGTCAATTAAAATCAATACGTTTTTACTGCAAACAACACAAATCTTTTATTCTTGCAAATCTGAAGGATTTTTTTCCATTAAAACAGAGGAAGGGAAGAAGACGTTCAAGTTCGAGCTCTTGAAAATTGGAACCGGTAAGAAAAACCTCCTTGCAATCTTACTATTACAACCATTCTTTTTTCATTTCACGTTTCATAATCAGTTGCTTCACAGAAACAATACTCAGTCGGGGCAGTCTTACTAGTTTGTATAAATACTACTCAAGAGCTTATTCGTTGTAATTTGTAAGTTGAAACATAAAGGGAATTAATTACAAAAAAAAGGTTGTATGTGCGTGGAGCGAATAAACGAAATAACCAAGGAGCTAGCAATTATCATTATCATTATTTTACGATTCAGACTCAAGTCAATGTCGTCCAGACACAGGGAAGATGAAGATGAAGATGAAGAACACATAGAAGTTTTGAAGAAGGTGTAATAAAAGTAAAGAAGTTGCCGCCGCCGCCACCACCACTGCCACCACCGCCAACCTCCATCATCGTCGTCATCTTAACTTATGATTTCAGGCAAGTATTTTTTCGTTTTTGTGCAATTATTTATTCTTCTTGTGATGTGCGACCATGTTTTTTTTTCACAGTAAATGTATGGACATGAAAGAATCTATACACATCGACATCACCGTATCATCCCGGCCCCGGTAAATACATTACTTACGCGTCGTAGCTTCACTCACTAGTGGCTTATTCACCAAGCAGAAAAAGCAAACCAAAGTAAAACTTAAAAGACATCAAACGGTCATTGTCATTGTTTGTGGGTTGAGTTAAATTATGTGGCGATGAAGGCTAGACAATCGAAATCGCAATAATTCCATCTTTCATCGTTTCTTTTCTCTCCCCGACAAGACAAGACAACCACTCGACTTGGACTTGGAAGGAACTCAAGAGCATACACGCAGAATAACTATACATCAATTCTTCCAAACTTCAAAGTAAATATATAGTCTGAAGAAACAAAAACAAATGTTAATGTTCCTTTTCTTTCTTCTAGCAATTTTAATGGGTAATTACCCGATAGCTAGTCTTTCAACGTCCACCAGATAATTATAATTATTATCCTTCTGGTTGGTGTTTTCTTGAGTACAATTGCAATACAATGGAGACTGAACAAACTCCACCAAAATGAGACTGATTGTGAGTAAATACACATCATACATCTTGACTTCTTACTATGAGACTATACTAATTTTTTAAATGCAATAATTATTGTAGGTATTTTGATATCAAGTTTGGAATTACCTGTACAATCATTGACTAATTTGCAAGCTATGCACAAGGACAACAGAACAATTACCAACTAACACAAACTCAAAGGGTATAATTTAATATGTAGACTACGAACTACGATACAATGGATTATGAATTACGAATTACTATATTACGATTATCTGTATTACGAACACCTTATTATCTTCTCAACTTCCATTCAAAGTTAACTTTTATATCTCAAGTGTGTACAGTCGATAGTCACACCGTATCGTTATCGCTACGTATTCCCATTCCCTTATTTGTTAATCGGGCCATTTTATGCTTTTGCTGTACAAGAATTTGTAGTTACGTAGGAATTATCAAGATATACCACTGATTATCTATCGCAACTATGTATTTTTCATTAATATGTGTTCCCTTTACCTGCTCACTACTCTGGCTCCACATTACAACGCATTGGTAAAAAACGTAGATATTTTCTAAATTTATTTTATTATCAGTGATACGATTCAACTTTTTTGAGTCGGCATCTTTATTGCCTTAACATCTTACTATTAGTTCTGAATATAATATACACCCTCTTCCACACTACTTGTGTAGGTAGTAGACACGTCTAATGCATTATTGAATGGGCAATTGTGATTCGATCTTAGAGAAGCAATCTTTGAAAGATGAAAAAACTTGTAACTTGGGTATGTAGCTATTAACGGTCCTAATTTACGTGTAATTGGTCAAGGTTCGAGCATAAGAAGTTACAATTAGAGCTGTTCGTTTCCTGTCCAATGAGAAGGAGTACGGAGTATAACCACTAGACGTAACACTGTATTCCTTGACGGTCACAAAAGCTATAATCAGTCTCAACGTTCCTATATCATTTTCATTACCACAAAGTCCGGCAATCGACGTCAACAGTCTGTTAACCGTTCCATGTGTGAACACGCAAACATGAAAAGATTACCTGTATTATATTAGCTCGCAATAATAATTGTGTAAGCATTGAAAGCGGATGGAAAATAACAAGACAACAACATAACAGCAGCAACAGGAGCAACAACAACTATACATACATCTATGGCCCTTTTGTTGTTGAACTTAGCAATTTTCGAATTGCTTTCAAGCTGGGCTTCATTGCATTTCAAAATGCAACAGAACTTTTACTAACGACTTCACATTATTATGTAAGTGATTTTTTTACGTATTATGCAAGTAGGCAAATTATTACGTATGGATAAACTATGCCTACAATTATGTTTGAGTTATAAGACAAATTAATTAGCATTACTATTTTTTGTAGTGGGAAAGTTGTAGTTGTGTTAAGCAAATAGAAGGAATCCTATGGACTCTAGTGGACGGTTGAAATGAGTGGAAATCGAAGATCCGTATTTGTTGTTGGTAATAGCGGAAGGACGTGACGGGTGGTTGGGGAAGTGTCTGGTTTGTTTGTTTTACGCAGGTCGTTCTTGATCGTCGTCTGTGGATGGATGAAAGAAATCCTATAAGACCAAGAGTAATTTAGTCGGGGATTTGGACTATCTGTATTTGCTTTGTTTACATAGCTCTTGTCCGTGAAGTCGTGAGCTGCGTTGTGGTTTTTAGAGTCTCAAGGAAACCCATTCAGTCCTCATTGGGTCGTTGTTTGTTCAGCGTTAAACCAATAGTAAGAATTGGGCTTGTCAGCCAACTTACCCCCTCCTCCTTGGAAATTCCATGGCGCACCCAACCCAGCTCCTCTCGTCCACCTTCCTCCTCTTCCACCACATACACCTATATACCTACTTTAATCGTTTATTTATTTACACTTTTGCCTCGCCTTTGACTCGATCCCTGGCGTGGCTCTCATTTTGGTTTTCGTAGAATGATGATCATGCCTTCAATTAGGTTCTAATAGTTTCTCTCACAAATCATGTAAAAGCATGCTCAACTCATTATTTTCTATTTTTATAACATTTAGCAGTTCGTAACTTAATCAAGGTGCACTGCACAGATAAAGGTCAAGCTTTCTACCCTAAATAACTGTGGAAAAAATTCATCATTTTGGCTTGGAAGTTGTATTCTTACCTAAAAATCTACAAGTTGTTTCGGTGTTCAACAATGAGAGGTTGAAGCGTGTGATAACATCTTGTAAATTGGTCTAAATTATGAAGATTACAACAGCAACAACAACAATCTCACAACTATCCAATTCTATAGTCTGGCCCTCGTCTAGTCTTATTCTCTTTACTCTATTTTACTATACGAATCTACAATGGCACAACAAAACAAAGTCGTAGATGAATTTGTAAATCATACTCTATCAAAATAAAAAAGAAACCAGCAAATCGTGCCCTGTAATTTGTGCAATTTTTGCGAACTAAACTCGTGCGTCTAATTTCAAATTTTCCATGCAAATTACAGACGGTCGTTACTTACTCTATCCTGGATGATACAAAGTAATATTAAAGAACAATTTCTTTTTACTTCTCTCTCGTGGATCGATTGAGAAGAAATTAAAGGAAGCGAAATAAAAACTAGAGCATCATTCTAAGTAAGCAAGGGCAAACCTGTAAATAATGATGCTGATTAAATTAAATAAGAAAAGCGTGTTTAATAAATCACTACATTATTTTCTTGCACTGCAATTCAGAACGTAATGGGGTACGAACATCAACGTTGAACGATTCAAGTATTAATCACAATAGACCGCCGAGGAATTCGAGAAAAGAGAAAGAAATTTTTCATCTTGAATATACAACAAGTTTTGTAGTTTATCTTCGTGGTTTCAGCTTCCCTTTGCACAACAGCATCGTCAATCTACATAATGCTAATGTAGGGAAGATAATTTTACCCTCTATACTTTATCTCTACATACGAGCATTGTATTTTCACATAAATATTTGGTCTGTTCTGCATGCTTAATAATGTAATGTACATGACATGACATTAGTTTAAATTTTGAATTGCAAATAGTATTCAAATTCAAATGGAGTTTGGATTTTGAATTCTCATCTCTCTTATCTTCCAGTCAGTGATTTAATGTTTGAAATGTTGTAGTTGAATTTTCATACTAAATAACACTTAATTCAAATAAATAAATTATACAGCTTTCAGCCTCGCAAGTACATATGTGAAGATCTGTTAAGATCGCATGAAGGATGAGTACCTGGTCAGAATTCTTGAATGTTGATGTGAGTTCGAAGGAGGATGCCGGATGCCGAGAAGAAATGTTGTCGCCTAATTCATTTTATTTCAAGTTATTCGTCTTCACACAACGTCCACGTATGACATGTCTGTATATATTATTCATATGATATTTATACAAAAATAATTGCTATACCTACAAAGTTGACTATAATTGAGAGTGAACATTTACAATTGCAATTTTATTGTTCCTCCCATGTATTTTTACCAAGGGAAGGTATTACTTGTGCAAGTGACGTTGACTGGCACTGGTGCTCGTGGTGACTGCTTTACTCATTAGATTTACGTTATTCAAATTCAACTGAGGACCGCACAGTTTGATTCAAGATTTATATCGAATGTCCCTCTGTGTGCTGTAGTTCTTTTGGATTTGGTTTTTGGCTCTGCTACAGCTTTGACTTTCAGTTCAGCACTAAACTGTGGAGTTGTTCCCAAGATAATACAATAATTGTGCGTTGGAGTTGGGTTGGGAAATGTAAATGTCCAGCATAGTGCCATAGCAGTCTAATGAATGAATCAAGGAACGAAGGAAGGAATGAATGAATGACTGCTTTGTCACCGCCTATATGTATTCTGGTAATACTTTCCTAAGCGCTTCCATCACTTTTATAATCCTCACTCATTGCCTGATCGTATGGAAGATAGGAAATGTTAAAATGATAATTACATTGTAAGCGTAAGCACTTTAACATTTAAGACAGGATTAAAATCGGAGGAAAGCATAAAAGTGTAGGTGAGCGTGAAATTATGATGAGTAGTCAAGTTACATAAGGAATGAGCAAAATAAAAACAAAGCTACAATTTTAATTCTGAGAGCGCAGTAAGCAGTTAATTGTGTATACGGTATGTGTTCTCATTGTTCTTTGCAGGTTGGTTTTCGACGTGGTTCCCAGTTGATCGTTGAGCACGTTGTGGAGATGGAGATCCTAGGATCGTATAAATGTGTGGAGGGGTTTCGAGATAAAGATGAGATAGTCAGATGGTGTTGAAGTTGCCTTGAAACTTTCAAAGCTCGCACACACTCTTGGTGGAGTTTTAGAAGGAAAGATGAGCCCACAAAGTACTTACGAGGAACGAAAGCAAAGTGAGACAAGTATACAAGACTCGTCGGAAGAAACAAACGAGACGACGAAGACAAGGGAGAAGAAGCAGCAACCAGCCGAGCTTCTGAGGATCTAGTGAGAATGAAATGATGCATCCGTCTGCAGTCTTCAGTGCATTGTACATACAGTGCATAAGTATCTGATATCTGTATGCAGAAAGCAAATGACCATTATCATCATGCTACTTTCCTTTCGATCTGATTGATGCTATCATTTATTACACTTCCACATGAGAACAACATGTGTGTGGCATCGCAAAGGAAAAAACGCCGCTGTTGGTCTCTTCCACTTTTATTGTTATTGCTTCCACTTGTGAACTGAAACGCTAACAACAACAACAACGAGTAAGTTGAAAACTACAAAGTATGTACCACACTCTCCCCCTGTCTGCTCAAGTACTTTTCACTGTTCCCAATATCCAAACGCAAACCTCCGCAGAACTGTTTGTCAGTCTTTAGTACTAGAGCATTTGAGAGTGTTCATGGTATGGTTTCAAAGTCGATCACAGAATAGAGCAGCATAGCACTGGCACTGGCTTATGATGCACGTTGCGTGTATCTCCTGAACGAAAGAAATGCACCGCCATATGAAAAGAACGAAACATAAAAACGGATACAGTAAATTTCATAGTTAGGAAATTTAATTAAAAGTTCGAGCACTAATTTCAAGTTAGATCGTCACGTAGCTTTTCTCATCGTTTCTCACCTCCCAGTTTTATTTCAATAGCAATAAGCTTCTCATTTCTCGCTCGATGTTGTTCTGGTTCTTGCTGTTGTACATAGTCTGGCTCTTATCAATCTACCCTTTTCCCCAGTATTTTCCTTCAGACATAAATTAGATTATTATGTGGATAATTATGGACTAGATTCTACGTGCTCATATCACTCGTATAATTATGACAAGTAATGATAGCTAATATCTAATATTAGATGATTAAAATTTAAATAATTTTTTAATAACTAACTCAGAGGTGTATAATGTATTGTATAGACAGATTAATTCAATTTAATTTTGCATGGCCTCCACACACACTAATAGTGCTATCAAAAATTAAATCAATTACAAACTTCCAAGTACATGCCACACAGTCTGTCGGAGAGCAGAGAGTCAGGGAGAAAATAGAACGGTAGTGCATTCAAGTGGCTTTCAAGATAGTTGATTACGATTATGATTGCTACTGGTATTCCCTCTACCTGTGTAGTCCACTTTATTTTGCTGGTTAATAACAGTACCGAAGACACTCTAGCATAAAAATAATTACAAGGTACATTATTTGCAAATTCACCATTCAAACCACTTATTAAATTATTATCTGCACTATTATAAATAATACGAAGGCAAGCCAAGGCAAGTAAAAGCATTAAATATGGAAGACAACGGGCAACACGTTGGTTTGATTCGCTCATGTTGGTTGGTGCATCATGCACAAAGTTATTGACTTCCCGCACTAATACTAAAAGCTATTCAATTACATATGCATTTACTTCGTTTACCGGTCCCGGTGCGAAGGTGGTGTTGATGGTCTACTCTAATTAATTATAATGTAATGAAAATCACAATAAATGTGGTGGCAGTACACGGATGAGGGATAGTTAGTTGCATAAATAAATATAATAACATGGTAATAAAAAATAAATGTTTCCTCTATAGTCAGCTTTCAACGACATTATTCCTCATAAATAATAATTAACTGTGTTTGATTTCATTGATTTGATTTTAATTGAATGTGTTTGCACGGGAAATATCCAACACTTCATATTATTCTTAAAAACACAAACTCCAATTAATTCACAAATAGTGCAACGTGCTATCTATCGAATCATCACATCAAAGGGAATGAACCAGACTGAATTTTTTCTTCTACCGTAAATTCTTGACTAATTGCTGTATTTTTCTCATTTTTTCAGCTATCTTCCATCTCCATCATTTGCCCTCATACTTTCCCAAGGTCTTGTAGAATTATTTAACTGACATTTATTTTGCTTATTCAAATGCTGTGGCGGAAAGAGATAACGACTTTTAAACTGTATTCTTATTTTTCAGGAAGGAAACACGTGGATTGCCGCAATATCAAGAATATAAATATAAATAATCTGGACCCCTTACATATATACTAATGCACAAAAAATTTCAGATTCAATTCAAAGAAGAGGATGCCTTATTAAACGTAACAAGAAAAACAAAGGCACAATGTTTGACTTTCAACCCAACTAAATAAAAAGAACCCCTTGAGAAAATAATCAGTTGGACGATTATTAAAACATGTGCGGTGCTCTATAAGTCAAGTCAAACCAAAGAGAGGCAAAGAGAGATCCATAGAATTCGGGGAAAGGAAACAAATGAAGGCCGTGTGTTGTGTTAAATTGTGTGAGTTGTTGAACAAGCCTTAAGCATAAATACATCATTTGTAAGTACGTTTACTAGCGCATGTATACATAGATTTGGTCTACACTGCAATGCAACTTTGGGTATTACCTACTGATGCTGATGCTGATGGCTTGGAGTTGGTTGAGTGGAGATCGGAACAATTAGGAGTGAGCGTATTTACTTAAACAATGGAGTGATATTATAAATTGGAAAGGTGTTGGTTATTTGTTGTTTGGTTGTAAAACCAGATGAAGGCTGCTGAGTGAAATATGGGAGAATAATGCGGCCATTTTGACTCAAGGAGGGGGTTGGGTGTGTGGGTGCCTGAATAAATACCTCATCAAACTTTGCCTTCCTTTGGATTTGGATTTGGACGTGGACTCAAGAGCCTCCACTGATAATAATATACTTTTCTCCCATTCCCCTCTGTCTGTATCTAAATTACAAACTTTCGACCTTGGTTATTTGTTGTTTGGTTGTAAAACCAGATGAAGGCTGCTGAGTGAAATATGGGAGAATAATGCGGCCATTTTGACTCAAGGAGGGGGTTGGGTGCAGTCCCAAGAATGCAAGTTCAGGTTAATAATCTTACAGCCAAAGTAGGCGTGGCCTAATTAATTTTAAAAAAATTTTGCTGTGAAAATAAATTATATTATTATCAAATTAATATTATCGGTTGTATTTCAGAAAAATAAAATAACACTGTTTAACATTGAAAAGTCCGTAGCAACCGTTTTATTCTTAATGTATGTTGATTTTTTAGTCCAGCTCCAGCTCCTCTAGTTTTAATTATCCAATCAAAAAAAACAAATAAAATGATTCAAATTATGTAAATAAAGAAAATGGAGAATCATTAGATTTTCAAATTCAAAATTCAAATGCTATTAAAAATTGCAAGAAGCATAAGGCTCCAAAGACAGACAAATCTCGCAGAAAAGAAGAAAAGAAGGATACGAACGAAATACGATTGTCTGGCTGGAAATGGAAATCGCGAAAGGTGATTAAAGTTTTTAGGGAAAAATGTAAAATATTCCCTGTAAACCTAATAATTTATAATTAAAAAATTGCTAAATACGCTAGGTCACTTCTTAAGGCTTTTCCAAAATATCATTACGTACATAACGGATATCAACATGCTTAAAGTACCAAATTAAATCTAATCTCCTTTTATGAAATAAAAGGTAAAAACGGGTTTTCCGAAATTACCGTCACTGCAACATTTTTTTTATTTTACTTACTGCTATTTTACGTAATGTTATTAATTTATTTAGCCGCTACGTGTTGGACGTACTACGACAAGGAAGTGTGCGAGGACGAAGGATGCGACTGGAAGGGTTGGGGTCGGATATTTCCATGTGGAATCGATTTGACTCCTAATTCGCAGGAAATTCCAAAAAACGAGTAAAAACTTGATTTAAAACATTACCGAATTATAATTAGAGGGTGTTTCATAAGTTCTGGTACCAGGTTTTTTTGTTGTAACAGGAGTAATAGTTATTCAATTGTAACAAAATGTTGGGATCACACTCCTTACACACATTACATCTGCCTACTCACATTATTTTTGGTATTTAAAATAGTCACCCCTAGCTTTGACAGAGGCTTGCACTCTGAATCTCCATCCGATGGTTGAGTTACGCTTCCCCCCTTGTGGAAATTAGCCCACACATCAGTGAGAGATTTTTTTATGGCAACCAAATTTTGATGTCGAGTAGTGCTGACCATAGCCTTTAACCGACTTGACCAAAGAAAGCAATCTAAAGGATTGAGATACGGCGATGCGGGAGGCCAATACTGACTGCCGACGAGGTCCTCCACGTGAACCTTGAGCCACACTAGCACGATTTTGGACAAATCGGCTGGTGCAGAGTTCTGATGGAACGCTTAGGGCTCGCTTTTGAGGGTGGTTTGATTAAGGGGATGTATGGCGAAAAGAAAGATGTCCAATAGGTAATTATTGAGATTCAATTTTACCCCCTGGGGGATGAAAACCAGGTTCTTCACCCCCTTCTCAGACATTTCCCGATTAACCATTTCAGAAGGAGGGTGGTGAGCACAAATCACTCATCTCTGGTCGTGAGGGTGTAGCCTTTGGTCTTGTGCGTACATACAATAATTTTGACTGTTGTGAGTTTCCTCAACGGAAACAAATAAATTACCTGGAAAATGAATGCTATGCACTTCTTATCCGGCGTACATCCTTAACACTTAACACAGCTTTGGATCTTTCAATTCTCTTTTTCTTCTGCGCTTGGTTGAAAAAGTGGCATTTATATTTTTTGAATGCCCGCATCCTGAGCTCCATTTTAAGTGCTCGCTGGATTGTCTTCGAAGAAACCTCCATAAAGGGCGCAAGCTTTTGTTCCGAGTTGCGAGGATTTCTTAGAAATCGCACTTGCATGTCTTGTAAAAAAATTGTATGACGTGACCTTGGTCGACCTAACCTGCGGCGGTCTTTAAGACACAGGGTTTCACTGTATCGCATGACATTGCGATAATTAAAACTTTGCCTGATGTTCTCTAGTTTTATGATTTTAAAAATCTTGCAATTACTCTCTAGTTGGTAGTGTACGACAGAGATGACCAAATGTTGATCTATTTTGACCTCCAGGTCAATAACTAAACAAAAATGGACAATGACAGTTTTTTTTCCTTGATTGTCAATATGTGGGCCCTATCATGTTAGAAGTTTAAAGGAATGTGATAAGAAATGGAATTTTAGCAGACATTCGTTTGGCTGTACCAGAACTTATGAAACAGCCTGTATTATTAGGGATGGCTAGTTAGGAATCTTGAGCTCAAAATGCCGAAAATGCATATCGTCTTTGAGGAGGGAAAAAGAGCTAAATGCATCTGGCCCCTTAAGCAGAATGCCAATGTTAATGCTATCAGTTCAGCTTTCGTTATGGTCCGCACGGGGCATAATGCATAATTTAGCTCTTTTTCACTCTTCAACGATGTACAGAAATGTTTTATTTTCTGACTTGGTGTTGCCTACTAAAAGAAATCTAAAAGACTAGTAATTACTTCACACGGGGCAGAAACAATGTTAATGGTTCAGCATTGGTTTAGTTTTCTGCTAACAAATTACAGCCTGTGAAGCTAGGAGGACCAAGGACTTAAATGCGAGTTAGATTTTTGTTCAAAATTACAGTAAAGTCAGCGGATGAAATGCAAACAAGAAATATGTAAAACAAAATCAACCAATGACTCTTGGCTACACAGTACTGATACAGTGGCGTAAGCAGGATTTTTTTCTTGGTAGGCCTATTAAAAACCTGGATCCATCCAGTTTAAATTTAAAAATCGCACGAGTTTCTGTGTAAAATATAACTTAAAAATGCGTCTGTATTCGTGTCAATGTCTAAAAATGCTTGTTTTTTGTATAAAGGCTAAAATAATGAGTATGATTTTTTGTAAATTTTAAAATCTGTAGGTTAGGTATCTGTTTTTGTGTAAAATTCAAAAACCATCTTGTGTTTTTGTATAAATTTAAAAAATGCGCCTGTTTTTGTATTTTAAAAAATGTATGTATTTCTCCGGCAGTTTATTTACTTTTTGTGGGAAATCATTCAGCATTTGTGAATTTTAAAAAAAACTGTGTTTTTTGCGTAAATTTGAAAAAAACCGCTTCATTTTTGAATAAATTTAAAGAAAACTGCTTGCCTGTGGCTAAAATGTAAAAAAACGGCGTCTTATTTGAATTTAAAAGAAAATTACGTGCTTTTCGTCTAAAAAAATAAACAGCGTCCCTTTGGAGTAAATTAAAAGATAACCGCGAGTTTTTGTTTATAAAAAGTTTATAAAAACGACGGCAATTTGGCTTTAATTTTAAAAAAAGACGCCTTTTAAAACTTCTACAAGGCTCACACCTAGCTACGCTACTAAAATCTTGCCCATGTGCCAAAATTGTCTAGAATCGCTACTGCACTTTAGAGCTTCAGTGTAAACTCTAATCAAAAATTAAAATAGAACGGATCTTTTTGCTTTGGCAGAAAATTTGCAAAATTTTTGGCTGGGATTCGATTTGGTTACGAAGTGGGAAAAAATCCTGTGGAAACTTTGTCAAGTCATTTAGACACAGTCACTGAAGAATTTCTATTCTGGTTAGGAGTTTCATTTTTCTTTATATTTATTTTGATTGCTGGATACTTAAATCTTCGTACAAAAAGACGGGATCGTCTGGCTCGCTATCGTCTACAGTTCTCGTCTCAACGTTACCAACCGCTAAGAGAGGACGTCGAGATGGAAGACGAGAATAACGATGATCCCTTGATTGAAGACTTTTTAGTTTAAGTTAAATAAAATGGAATACTACAATTTATATCTATTTAATTTACCTGTTTAACTAACCGTGTAGTCCGTACATTTTGGGCATAATAGTTTTGTTACGTTAGAAGGTACAGTGAAATCTTGTTATAACGACACCCAATATAACGTCAATTTCCGCATAACGACAGCACATCACGGTCCCGTCAAGAAGCCTGTCTTCCAATGTTAATGTGCATTTATAACGTCACACCTTATAACGACGTACACCCTATACCGTCATGCTGCAGCCAGCCCCACAGTTGCATTTAATTTGTAAACGTTATAACGTCATGAATTTTTGGCTCGCACGTATGTACCTGTAGCTGTAAATTATAATTATACAGTTAATAGTATTATGAAGTTTTTATGCTTATAATGATAATTCAAAGATAAGTTAGTGTTGAAACACAACTCAATTCACTCAGTACTATTTTAACGGTCATGCTAAATATTTTTAAATTTCAAACTTTTCAACGACTATAGTGAAATTCAGATTTTCATCGTTTTCTGTGATTAAAAGTTCTATTTAACGTAAATTAAACAGTTTTGTTTGGTCTACGTATCAACATACGCTATTAAATCATGGATTTCATACAATCCAAGCGTTTGGCCCTTACATTAGAAAAAAAGAAGACATAATCAGATTAGTGGAAAGGCGTTTGAAACATGTCGAAATTGAACATCCTCCAAGAACCACGATAAGTACAATTTATAAAAGTCTCAAACCCTTAATGATTACCTGTCTCCGCAATACTGGTTTTTAAAAGTGTGTTTTCCAAAAACAGAAACAGCGTTGGTAAAGTGGTTTGATGCTCAACGGGAGACTTTTTTATTCCTAAAGAATAGCCAAGTATATCATCAAGAAGCCTTACTAGAACAATCTGTGATGAGGTATTTTATGAATTTGGAGTTTCCTTCTTCCAAGACTGTTAGAGTGGGTTACTTTTCATTTTTGAGTGGTTATTTTTATTTTCATAACAAATAGATCTGTACATAATTGCGTTACTGGCAAGGCCGTAAGTAAGATAAATTAAAGTCTCTGTGGGTAAATTTCTTTAATTTTTAAGGTAATCGCTTCTACGAGTACACA
Source organism: Ptenothrix huangshanensis (assembly GCA_036851915.1). Taxonomy (NCBI): domain Eukaryota; kingdom Metazoa; phylum Arthropoda; class Collembola; order Symphypleona; family Dicyrtomidae; genus Ptenothrix; species Ptenothrix huangshanensis. The sequence continues at coordinate 1,635 of JAAXYX010001774.1, read as the reverse complement.
ACTAAGAATGAAATGAAGAGATACATTTAAACTTTAAAAAATATAACAAATCATGTTTTAATTTCCAGAAAATACATTTATAGTGTAACTTGTGGTTTATTTTCGTATCCATTTGCAAAATGTTTTATGTAACTGAACATAGTAGACTATACCGTCTTTGGACGTTATAGTGTTTACAACGTCATCTCCCTATAACGACCAAAAAAAATCGGTCCCCTGAGGTATCGTTATAACGATATTTCACTGTACTTAGTGTAGAAAGATAATTATGAAGTATAACCCATAAGCTTGTATTTCCTTGTACTTAAAATGTGTTTGTATTTTACTGTGTCATATTGGCAACTACCATTGTGGCTAACAGTCTAATAAATTTATTACTTTCTCTCTCTAAATAATTAAATGGTGAAATGAACTTCATAAACTTAATCAGATGTAAGATCAGAAGCAGATGTAATACCAAATTGGTACTTTATATTGAGGTTTACGCTGTACGGAGGTACGCTTTATAGAGAAAAAATCCCATTAAAATACATAGAATATCGGACGGGGAATGGAAAAAGTACCATATGAGGAGTTTTACATGATAAGGAGGTACGTTATATCGCGGAAGCACTGTATGCATTTTTTCTCAAGCGCAAAGCTTGTCTCTCTAAATACAAATCAAAAAAATCCTGAGACACTGGACCGAAACGACATTAAGTCGACAGGGTGCGCCCGTTATCAATTAAAATTGTAGTTTAGCCATTTAAGCCTGAGGGGTGATATACAAGTACGGGTACCTACATTAATTCTGTGGGTACCGTATTGCAGTGAATACGGTGATTGCCGTAATTATTTTGAATTGCTTCCACTTCTAAAACGTAGCAGATTAAAATAATTACTTTCATGTACTAATTTCCTCGGTTATATCCATGGTATAAATAATTTGCCCGGGAGCAAAGGTGGAACTTTGATTTACCCTATATATAAATACCCTATTTTCGTAGCTCAATAAAGATGCTTCCTATTTCCTATAAATAGGGTCGAAATTTTCAAAACCCTACCCTAATTTTAATTTTGCTACCCTTCCTACCCTATTTCTAGGGTTGGCCCTATTTTTGCCATAAATACGGGCGATCAGGTTGCTACAAATCTTAGAAACACATACAAATTTCAGAATTTTTCTTCCCACGGGTGTCAGCCCACAGAGGAGGGTATGAACAAATAAAACATAATAATTTCAGATTTCATTGTTCTAGATAGTGCAAGCAAGCATCAAAACAGTGAATTAAACTAATGTTTGTGATTAAAAATTTAATTCTGGAGAAGGTCATTTGGTAAAGATCGAACAGCAATCCGAGCTCTCCGGGGGCGACACATCGATCCAGCTATAAACAAATTGCCTCCACTCCCCTAGATTATAATGCATAAAATGTAACTCAACGCAATCCTTGAAACAATTAAATATGTAAGATGTCGATTTATAATGCTATCCTAACCTGGCTGAAAATGAGACAATTTAGCCAGCCGTGGGTACAGTTTGTTATTGTTTCCAAGTAATGACAAAATGATGAATTTTTTGTGATCCGTTGCTTCATGTCTTCGACTGATATGATTTGTTTTATATGACAATCAGAAAGTGACCGAACCTATTAT
>JAAXYX010001773.1:0-20723 GCA_036851915.1 Ptenothrix huangshanensis | reverse complement strand
GAGACCCGCGTGGTATTGGAGACCCGCGTACTAATTGAATAAATACGGTATTTGGAATATATTATTATTCGTTTTTTTCAGACTGCTTCTACCTGATGTCAATAAGAATTTCATTTTTTATGAGTTATTGAGATTACATGTCAAAGAATATCAGTTGATTTGTATTAGATTATTTGTATGTAAAAGGTTATAATTTTATTATGTACGTGGCACTACGGTCAGGACTTACCATTGCGTAACTAATTCTTGTTTGAATGACTATTTTTTATCATTTTGCCATTATGTCCGCACAGAAAATTCCAAAATAAATACTTTTGCCAAACTGTCTGTTTTCTTTTGCCAAAATGGTTTTGCCAAAACGTCTTTTGCCAAAAAGCCCGCAAATCGTGCTGAGACATGGGAAGATTTTTTTATCCATAAAAAATATTTTATTTATCAATTGGATTTGTTTAATGTCAATCGCACTTTTTTTTAGTATACTTATAGCTATTTATGGAATGGATATTTTTAGGCGACGTTATTGCAATTAGAATGTCTGCGCGTTTGCTCGGGCAATTATTTGGATATTGTCACTTAAGATTTAACAAACCTAACAAGCTCTGTACTTCTTTACTGTAGCTATTGAAAATTGGGACGATTTCCTTCTCATTGTTCAAGTTTAAACCCTGTCAGGTAGGTAGTAGATTTTAAAATTAAGTGCAGTCAAAGTTGCTTCAAAAAAGGAAAACATGTGATATTGACACCGACGTACTTGTTAAGAAGCCAAAATACGATGTCCCTCACCAACCCAGGCAGTGCATCGTAAATATGCATTTACTTTTCTTCCTGCTATGATTTCTAATGCTTATAGGATTTGACCCGGCTAGCCTATAGAAGGCAGGCAATTTTTAGAGGTTTTACGCTAAATACGAAGCTTTATATTAATAAGTCCACTACATAATTATAGATTCAATATTTCGATAAAAGCATTTCATTAGTTTAGCTGAGCGTTTATATAGAGATACCTAACAAATAATATGCGTCAGGGATATGGGATGGACGAAACACAATTTAATTATTCGACAAAAATTAAGGGACGATTCATCAATTTTTTTCAAAGATTTTAATGATTTCAAAAATATACTTTAATAATGCAAGAAATAGTATTTAATGATGCGTAAAATAGTTTTCATTGCTAAATAAAACGTTGCTAATTAAAAAAAACGATATTGACAAAAAAATACTTCCGAAAATAAAAGTCATTGATAAAAAAATATTTTCATAACATTGCCGAAAAAATATTTTTCAATGATGAAAAGTGGATTTTCAATGCTAAATAGTGGTTTTTCAAGGATGAAAAAAGATTTTCCCGATTAAAATATATTAAAACACTTATATCTACAATTCGAAAAATTGAAACAAACTCTCCTTGGATATCAAACAAATATCCAAACTTACAAATTGACTACTACATTTTAACATTTTTGTACCAGGCAGGTTTATTTAATTTATATGAAGGTATAACATTTCTCTCATATAAAGGTGACTTAAAAATCATACAATAATTACTTTCAGCCGGTACCAACAGAACAGGACAAAAAATGGATAAATATGACTGATTAAAATGAAGAGTAAAGAATGACGCAATTGTCATGGAGTTAACATGATTGATAAATTAAGACCTACTGAGTATTTGCGTGCAAGCATGCATAATGCTCCCGCACTTGACACACGTAAGCGTTATTGGCTTAAATACGCTTGGATAATACCAATGCAATACCAAGCAACGGTGGCGAGCATAATACCGCTACCGCTCAGCAGCTCCAACTAGATAGTTTTCGACTGGTCATAAAAGTCTTGAAAAGATGCCTTGTCTCATCTAATCTTATGTATGAGAGAAAAACTGATAATCAGTTCCCCAAGCTTTTATTTTCCAGACTTTGTGAAAACTTATTTACGCCAAAAGGCCAGATGGTTTTTGAATTAATTTTTGCTTTTGCCTGTATTATGCTTAGCCTCTGTTTAATTTAAAAAATCGGGCGCTTCGCACCCGGTTTGCTTGAAGGCGAAGGAGATGCTGTTCGAAGCACCGAGCGAGCACAATAACGAATTATGTGCAAGAAACTGAAAAGCAATACAACTGCCACCTGGTGACGATCTTTGCAGATGCAGTTAATGGTTTTACCCATAGATGTAGTTCAATGTACCTAACCCAAAGGTCCCAACACCTCAAAAATAGTTAAATGAATTTATTTACATAACTACTTAGGTAATTGCGCAAAAGTGATCAAACAGAATTCAACCAAAAACACCAGACTTATTGACGGTTGCGCTATCCTATCATTTAAAAAAAGAACGAGGTCGATACGCCAATCCGTACTCCCGTGATCCATAATCAAGACAGACAGACAGACAGACATTGAGCCATTACTATAGCTACTACATATATGTGCTTCGCACAGCATCTAAAAATGTAGGGTCAACGAGCTATTGGGTCTTACCGGTTAGAGTGGCTTAGACTCAATCCTTACAACTAATTGAAAAATTCAAAAATTATTTCGCGCCCATTGAAAAATCCATGCTGTAGTAATTCAGTATTGTTCGTACATGACGAACTTTTATTACGCCGGTGGCCGGTCGCCGGTATGGTGAGGTTTGTATGGCGGCATTCTGCGGCCAATACTCCGGGATTCCTCCGGGTTTGAGCCAAAAAAGATACATTATAATTAATTATTATAATTATCATATGGCTCCAACCAATGGATTAAGCCAAATGATCTCTTCTCACTCCTGCGCGAGTGTGGAATTTTAGACCCTCGTTCTTCGTAGCCACCCGCCTGATCCCAGAATCTCAGTAAATAATTTATAATGAACACTTTTTATATGCTGAAATGCCTGAATGACATGTCGAAGCAAGGGTGAAAAAGCTGTCCAGTCAACACATACTTCATGCAATCAATTCAATCTGACATCACACCAGTTTATGCTTGTGCTGAGAAGGTCACTGGACATACGTATAGGTAATAAGCTTGTATGAAAAAAATTCGAGTTTTCATTTCACATAATATATTCATGAGTTTCGCTGAGTAAAAAAACGCCATAGATTTGAGTGTATAAAAATACCAGGCGAGTAGTGGGTTTCTCTGGAAGAGAGCAGGAATGTAGTCTCGCTATTTATTCAGTCTTACAGCATTAACATTTATTTGCATAAAATTAAAACTAATATACGATTACGCAATTTGATTGAATTATTAGCATGTCAGTTATTTGACTGTCTGTTACTTAACCTTTTGAAGACGGATGATCGGCTTAACTTCTTCTGGTGTTTGTAATTTTTAGTCTGAAAGAAGACAACTTTTGTATGCGCTGCTTTTGCAATTGGGTTAAAATAAAACTTTCGCTATGCCTCGTGTTTGATTACGGGTCGAATGAAATCTTTGTTGCTGTCAGGCCGGAATGAGTCGAACGCAAATCCAGTAAATCGCTTCCATAGACGGCAAATCCACAACTGCAAGCTTTTGAATTTCTATTTTAAATTAAATGCTGGTTCCAGTTATGGGAGTAAAAAGAGGGTTTGCTCATAATTTTAGTTTTTGGAATTTTTAAAATAATCTCCGTCCGGCTGGAAAGCATGCAACTGCTTGTTTTACATATTGTGTGGAAGTGCTGCATGTAATTTAAGTATAGGGAAAGGGTTAAGTAAAAACCCAAGGTAAATGCATTGGTAGAATGACAGTGGCTGGAGAAAAGGGATAATATTAAATTGATGAGCTTGATTGTTACTTGATTGTTACAGAGAAATAAAATTGAAGGTGGAAAAAATGAGTTAATAAAAAGATGTTGCGAGGGTTTCTTTAGACATTTGTATCAATGATTTGCTTTTGGCTGACACACAACGTAAGCACTGACTATGTGATGGTTAAATGAAACATTGAATTATGCGTTTTACTTGAATGAAAAGCTGTGGAAATATTTGACTGCTTGATGTTATATAATGAGAAGGTGGTGTTGCGTAATTAAAGAGACTGACATGTGATGGCGAGATGCGTTGGTGACAAGGTGTGAATGAAAGCCCCCGAAGGAGCACTTGTTTCTGTGCGCATTTGACAGCCTATAAGTTCCCTCGTGGATTGTTACTTGATTGTAATATGATTGTGAAAAATGTTCCCATGAACTATTGTTTGTTGAAAGTGATGAAAGTGCGAGTGTCCCCTGTACTCGCCCGAGATTCTGAGTGCTACTAAACTCCTTGGACTTGCTCACTCTGCTTGCTCAGGGGCAATGGATCAGTGTAGAGTAGTGTGAGGCAATTTGTTAATCTGCACGATGTTACTCGGGTGGAAGGGAGAGCTGGAAGACTGGACAGTGATTGTTAGGAGGAGCAGATGTAGGAACTGATACTTCACCCTCGACTGCCTCTTCTTAACTGCTTACATCATATCACGTTTCACTTCCATAACGGGTAGACAGAAGGAAGAGGCACGGAAGCAGCGAGTTGGCAGTTAGTTGAAGCGCTGAGTCTGACTAAGACTGACCTCGACTACAATTCACGTATCGTACCGTGTCAAACGGTTTCTGTCACTCTTGTGTGCATCCATTCTCATTTTGGACTCACCGCTATGACCTCTCCAATTGACAAGGTAAGCTGCACTATTCAAATTCCTCCTCGCCTAACAGCAGCTTGTCATCTCGACGACGCACTTGCAAAGCCTCAAGCCCCATTTGATTGCTTTTCTGCTGGATGCTCGCGTGAGCAACAGCTCCATCATTTCCTCACCTGGAGCAGTACAGTGTAGTGGATGGAAAGAATAATATTCCTGCGTGTGTTTCAGTTCTACATGGAGGAAGTTGAGCTGGATACGAAAGATCCCATGGAAATATTCACGTCCTGGTATCGTCAGGCTAAAAACGAAAAGGACAACGTTTTACCGGACCAAATGACTTTGGCGACTGTTCGCAAGTACGTTCTTGGTTCTCAGTTGTAGTTGTGCTTTCTCACAGTATCCCAAACAGACTTCAACACCACTCCAGTCCGTAATCCTCGCTACTCACACACGCATCCATATAGTGCTCCAAACGAGTACAGGAGGATCCGGGTAAAACGGAGAGCGTACGGGAGTAAGTCTGCTCTACTCGAGTACGAGTTCAACCGATGTATGGGTAAAATTCCAATCTGTATCCTGTTTCCAGTAGCGTCCGCAGGGGTAGGCCTACAGAGCATTTATAAAACTAACACTACATAATACGCACTTTTTTAAATCCACTACATACGATCTAATATTTTAATTTATTTACTTTACATAACATCCAGCGTTTTAAACATTCACTCTGGATAAGATCCAATTTTTTAACGTTTACACTTGATGAGATCCAGTTTTTTAACGTACACTAGATAAGATTAAGATCCAGTTTTTTCAGCAGGTTTACGCGAAAAAAAGTCCCGCCGACGACTACTACAAAGATCAGTTCCCAAAAGGATGCTACGTTTGCACCTTCAATTATACACGGAGCAAACACAAGATGAATTAACTGAATGGTTGAGTGGGTCCAAGAAACCCGTTTCATCATCATTAAAGCTAGAACCATTATCAGAGAAACCTTTGAGTGGTTCTGTATTTACTGTTTCAGTATTTTTTCACTGAATTACATGACATCCTTGTACGCTCCTTTTCAATATCTTGCACGTTCATTTTGAAGAATGTGCCCGGACACCGAGAGTTTGTGGTGTAAGGGCAGGAAAAACTGTTTCCAGAGCCGTGGATACGGGTTTTGGTGCAGGTTTTGCTGGACCCGAAGTTTGGGTGCTCGATGGTTTTATCCATTCGGAGCACTAAGGCGAGAAAGACACGAGAAGCCAATGGAATCGTAAATAGCTTGGGCTTGGCAAGGAGTGAGTTTACACACGACAACTCAATGAAATTCTACGGCTTGGCGGTGATTCAACGCATGTATGTAGATGCATAACGCCGTAGTATCTGCACACTGTGATAACGCCTCACTTGAGAGTAGCTAATTATATGCAGCTGTAGTGAGGACTTGGAGCAGGCAGTAGAGGCGAGCAGCAGTTTGGCCTCTGGCATCCAGCAAATTGGAGGACAAATTCCACACTCGAATCAGGTCGCAGATTCAGCTGCATACCTTCCCAGTCATTTTCATGACGCCACAGTCATTTGCACTTTACGCTGCAGCTCCCAACCACCGACCACCCAATTATTCTTCCCCCTTGGGTTGACCATGACCATGACTCGTTCCCGTTACGTCCTCCCTTCCTTCCCAACCACTTTCCATTTTATTCACTTTGCTCTGCCGAGGTTTATTCTTGCCCCAGCTATTTGCAAATCCTCCAAGCGTGCATCCGTGGAGGCTCCGTGGGCATAGGACAAACATAGACCACTGGCTATACTCCGCAAGCATATTGTCCAACTGCTCGACGGTGTCACACTTGGGAGTGTCAAGGAAGAGCCGAGTGTTCCGAGTATTCGGAGCTAATGCCTTGTTGTTGTGTAGGGACGGTGGACCTTCCGCTCGAACCCTCCTGCTTCGTGGTCTGGACAAGGACGGATTCAAGATGTACTGGGACAACAGGTCGGTGAAAAGTGAGGAAATCGTAAGTTTTGTCAGCGCCATCAACTCTTGAGTGTATGCCTGGTACAACATTGGATGATTAAGTAGTTATGTAGGGAGAGGTAGGAAAAGTTGGTGGTGGGTCGGAAGATGTCCGTGTGCTTGGTGACAGTTGACGTATGACTCTAATTGGAATGGAAAAAGGAAATTATGGGATGTGCTCAAGTAAAGATTCGCTCATGTTTTGAACAGGCGGAGGACTCTCGCGGGGGATTAGTCTTCGTGTGGTTTTTTCGTGATAAGCAGGACAACCTTGGATACAAACAGGTTTGCCCTCGATATCTATTTTGCCGTAACTCTTATCTTGCGTCTTCATCTCACATTCTTCCAATTCTTTCAAATCCTTGGCTCAGTCAACACAACTTGAACGCAGCCAAGTATTCCCCTGTCTTTGGTTGTGTTGTGTGCCTTGGTGAATTGAAAAGGAAATCTCGGCTGCACTCCTTCCTACAGCAACTACATTGACTCTCGCACACACCGTCCAACAAATGAATGCAGAAACTCCAGGTTTTCGCATCGCCTCGGACTTGTTTCTGTGAGCAGTGTACTTTGAATTATGCACGGAGTCATTGGCGTGAGAGCGTAGAGTAAATAGATCCGTGGGAAGGTGTGCTGCCGTAGTTGCTGTAGTTTCTCTGCAGCTGTCCGTCCAAAGCAATTCCTTCATCGCAATCCTTTCTTGGTCATTCCTTTAGGTTCGCATTGAAGGAAGGATCGAGCGGCTGCCTGAGAATGAAGTAATAAATTATTTCCAGTCTGAGCCAGTTGCATCTAAAATTCGCGCGAGCGTGTGTCATCAGTCGAGTGTGATTGAGGATCGGAAAGTTCTGCTGGAGAACAGTCAACAGCTGCTGGACAAAGTGCGGGAGAGTGGCTACGAAATCCCGAAACCGGACCATTACACCGGTTACCGTCTCCGTCCGTCGTCCATTGAATTCTACAAGGGCAGTCGAGATACGATTAATGACCGAGTTCGATTCAGACGCGTAAACGACGAGCTTGGTCCGGAGGAAATGGCGGCAGGAACTCATTTCGGAGACAACGGATGGGTGTACGAGAGACTGGAGCCCTGAGCTGAGCTGAGAAAGTCAGGTTGAAGGAGGCCTGGAAGAACTACCGCTCCCTTTATTTATCCCGCACTGCCTTCCTCTACAATACTTCCCTTTCTATCTGCCCCATGTAGCATTCTTATCACATGTCGTAAATAAATATTGACAACATAACACGATTTCCTCCGTCCGCATGTCTCCACTTGTTCTTTCCATCCGGGCATCGCACCAGTCACTGCACATCTCCCTATCACCACTTCTCGAGCATCCCCGCGTACATATGCCTTATCTCAGCGCTTCCCCACACACATTTTCCTAACACGGCTTCATTCCGTCCATTCATCATGCTAAGGACTTGAGGCTTGGAACTTGTGCGGGGAGGATTCCACAGTGGGAATGCATCCGCTGGCCTTGATGTAAGTGCTAAGCGAGTTAGAGTTGGTAATTAGGGAATGATGGGAGCGAGGGTGGGCGGTTGAGAGCGAGATAAATGGACAGATTTGAATGGAGCAGTAGGGAAGAATGATTAGCGACTCGGGGCATAAATTTCATGTGGCCAGGCGGAAGGCGAAGGAAAGGTGGAGAGAGGACTTGAGACAAAAGGCGCTGGATTTCTCCCACTGTAATGATTTTCCATGGTGAAATGAAATGAAAATGAGCGTAAGGAAGGGAAGTGGGTCGTATGGAGAAGTGCGTTGGAGGAGGAGGGAGGAGGTGATGGAAGGTAGACGGAGAAGATTGAGTGCAGTTGGATTTGGTGGAGCGAGTTGGGATTCGGTGTGTGGAAGAGGAAGTTGAGGAGTCGAGAGCGGACGAGCGAAGACGGGAGCGGACGAATGGAGAGGAAGGAAGCAAGTGCCCGACTACATTGTGGCCGTAATTAGGACTGAATGCGGAGCAGTGGTGGGGCCTGGAGCTACTCCTCACTGCTCACAAACCTTGCGCCTTGAAGAAAATCAATGCTTTTCTCTGTATTGATTGAAAGCCCGGCTGAGGAGAAACCAGGTCTGGACACAGAGCCCCACACATGCTCGAACACACGGCCACACATACACGCTCACACCCAGACCAGCCTGCCTTCACCTTCTCACAGCCGCGATTGCAGAATGCACACTGGACTGCTCCACTCCTCTCTGCTCCCACCTGCTCCTACAACTTGACTTTCATCTTGTTTTCAATGGAAAGCTTCCTTCCAGAGACGCTTTCATGGCACCACTCGAGGACGACGCACGTGTTCATGTTTACATATGAGAGGCCTGGTGTGGCAGTGGGGCATTGGGAGCAAGTGGGACATTGACGAAGGGCGGCTTGGAGGAAGTGCTGGTGCAGGGAGCGGAGGAATTGGGGACCGGGAGTGGAGCGGCACGGACTGGCTGCGTGTGTCATGTCAAGTGCACGCTCTCCCAGCGCTCCCACCCACTCTCACGCAACCTCCAGCCAACGAACGAGAATTTGAGTTGCGAGTCGCTCTCCTCCCCTCCCTCTCTCCACCAAGGCCTCCCTCGACAAGAAACAAGAGAGCGCCATTCTTCGGAATTCCCCTCGCAGCAGCTCTTGTCTGAGGAAACGGAGCCCAAGCGAACCGAGTGCCACTTTCCACCTCTCACTCCACTCGCGATCGCCCGCACTTGCTCTTCCAACTCGCTCCTCGCACCACCAACTCCGTCGCTCCACCAACCAACCAGTGAGTGAGTGGTTGTCGGGAGAGAAGGTGGACGAGATCTGACAGACGATGCAGGCCAGGAAGGAACACCGGAGCCCGACCCTTGGTGTGACTGGGGCGGAAATCCAGGCGGCAGACACAGGACGACGGGAATAAAACGAGTGTGCGAAAGTTCAAGTTGTGTCAAGTGAAATGAGAGGACGGGAGACGCAGAAGTGGAAGAGGAATAAAAAGCCGACGAGTAAATAAAAAGTAGTGAATAGAGGAGCAGGGACTGGATGGTGGGACGTAAACAAGTGGAATGTCGCGAGAGCGTGAGTGCGGCCGACGGAGATTAAAGTGTCCGCGTGTAAATCTAAATTACGTAATGTGTGAATCCGAATAGCCGAGTGTATCATGGACTTTAGATGACGGACTGTGGTCTGTGCTTGGCTCCGTGCTCCCGTCGCTCTCTCCTCCACGCATTCCTCGCCCTCGGTGTCTCCGCTCTCGACATTTAGATTTCCAAGTGGAAATAAAGTTGGAATGCGGTCCAAGTGAAATTCCCAGCGACGTGGGATGCTCTAAAAATAAGAAATTGGTGAAGGACAAGTGGGAGAAGATAGAGGAAGATGGCAAGTGTATGTGCGTGGTGAGGAAGTGGAACGCGATCGGGAGTTAGCTCTCCACTGGCGCAACACAGACAAGATTCTCTCGGACTGTGCCGTGTTGAGGTTGCTCTTGCTCCGAGGAATCACGAGAGAAGGACGGGAGGACGAGTGGTTCTTGTGCAGTGGCTTCCTTCACTCCACTTGAGAGCATTGGATGGACATTAATTGAAAAGTAGACGTTGAGAATGAGTGTAAAAAGCCAGAGTAATTGTTCCGCTCACAATAGCATTACCAGCATCACGACCAACAAAGGAAGCAATATCGGCCTGGACTATGTAAGTAGCTCCGTTTTTCAACTGACTCGGCGGATGAATTTCATGTCCGTCTCTGGACTAGGATGAGATAGTGGCTGGGAGTAAGGCGAATGGTGATGGGCTGATATGGCAAGTGGGAGAAAGGGAAAGAGCCGTGTCGCCCATCGCCATCAAGTCATACGGCCAGAGTTTGTCTGCGCCTTTTAAATATCCAACGAGTCTTTTATGCCCAGGCGTCTCTTTCTTTTCCAAAGCGCTTAGCGAGGCATGGATTATGCATCCAATTCTCTTCATCCGCTTGTTTGTTGCTTTGATGCGAAGGGCCAAACCATCTGCAGCTCCCTCGTCGAGATCTCGGACGGGAAGGGCAGACCCGCTCCACGAAGACTCGTCCTCACCTCGACTCACGTGGTGGTGCAGCGGAACGTAGCGAAGGACGGAGACGATGCGGACAGCAACCGACCCACACACGGCTCCGTGAGTGACCGCGGTCTGTCCGGCGAAGGGAGCTTCGACTCCTTCGTCGACACGGACTCTCCGCCGCCAGAGTACAATGTGAGGCAGTTGGTTCCACTCATTCGCTTCCCACACAAGTCACTTGTCCCATCCTCAAAATAATAATCCCCGTGTTTCCTTTCAGAAGCGAGAAGTGACACTGACTCGAGCGGACGGGGTTCTGGGGATAAGTGTGCGAGGTGGAGCAGAGCATCAGTTGCCGCTCATCATCTCGCGACTGACAGCCGGAAGTCCTGCGGTTCTGTGCAAGCAGCTCTACATCGGCGACGCCATCATCGCAAGTACGTGGCTTCCCTCTTTCCTATTTCTCATTGTGCCAAGGTGAGCGGAATGATTGCTCAAGCTTTTTCTCTCCTCCTTTCAGTCAACGGAGTCAAGATCACCAAGATGGACCATGACGAGGCCATGGAGTACTTGAATTCCTGCGGTCCGTCCGTCACTCTCAAGCTCAAATACTTCCCCACGGCCAAACCCTTTCTGTCGCCCACTCAAAGTACGTAAGACTGTTATGGTTAAAGTGCGCGGGAATTGTTCGTTGGACGCGTGGGAAGGATTGTTCCTTGGTTGGCTGTGACTGAGGCTGGTTGTTGGGCTGTGATTGATTGGTTGATGGTTTGTTGGTTGAAGATCTGCTGGAGACGAATCTGAATCAGTGGGAGGGTGGAGAGGACGGAGTGGGGAACGAGCAGTGGGAGACGGAGAAGTCGATTCCGCTCCTCTTCGCTCACCTCACGCGCTACTTGGGGGGCACGGACCGACTTCGGTGCAACGCTTTCGAAGTGCGCGACTCGACGGGGAACGCGACGACGGGCGTGATTCACTGCGGAGACTCCTACACGCTCACGTCCTGGGTCAAATGCATCTCGGACACGATCTTGGGCCTCAACAACGTCCAGATCAAGTTGTGGAGTCAGGAGAGTCAGTGCGAGATTTTCTACGTGGGCTGGGTGTGGGAAGGGACGACGTCGGAGGGGAAGTCGCCGTCGCTCGAGATGCTGTCCAACTCGGTCAACCAGTCGTGGTTGTCGTGGAAGCCGAAAGTGCTGGCGATTCGGGGTGGGAATCTCTACTACATGGACTACCCTCCCGGGGTGGGCTCGGACTGGGACGACAGTCAGGTGTACGGAGTGATGACGACCTTGCTCCGGGTTCTGTCGTCGGCGGGCGAGCATCTGGACGAGAGACAGCACTGCTTCACCCTCCAAATCGCCACCGAGAACAACGGCTTCCCCCCGAACTGCTCCCGTGCCCAGCCTCTCACCTTGTACCTGAGCACGGAGACGAGACAGGAGTTGATTAAAGTTGAGACTGCTTGGACGAAAGCCGTGACCGCTACCGTGAAATCCGTTAAGGTAATCGTCAAGAGTAAGACTGTGACGGTAGCTGTAACCAGAACTAGTAAAGGAAACATTGGGAAGAAAACACTTGTCTAATTCTTATCTTATCTTTCATCTCGACGCACTAGCAGAGCAGGACCAAAGCACACTTGGAGGTTCAGATCTAATCCATGTTCTCTTTGACTTCCTTCCCTTGTCCTCCTCCACCCAACACACAGACACCCTGCCCATTCCAAGCCAATCGAATCACTCAGACAGCAAATCCACACAGCCACTTTCCATACTTAGCACTCAACAATTCAAAGTGTCAAACGCCGCCAGCCAACGCAAACCTCTTTAAATCCGCGATTTGAAAAGGACGCCAGGCCTTATTTTGAACTAAGTGTTGGGGAAATGATAGGAAGCCGGACAGAGGGAAAGACGCACATGACTATGGGACAGACAGATTTTGGAGAGATTTTGACGTGAGGGAAGAAGGGCGAGCTGGTTTGAAAATCCCAGGAAAGATGCTGAGATGAAGGGACGCTGGAAATGTTTTGGTAGCAAGTGAGATTAGGACGAGCGACGACTGAATTAGAGGCGAAAGAGTAGCAAGTGTTGGTGGAAGAGCGACGGAGCCACGAGACGCAGAGAGTGTAGGCTGAGACATTGTTGCGTGATTGTTGGGAGTGAGTGAGTGAGTGGAAATGCGTGGTTGTTGCACTTGTTAAAGCTGAGCATGTTTGAAAATGTTTGTACAGAAAACCTCGTACCCTGTGTGGTGGGGAGGGAAGCCATGTCAGTTGGAACTGGACTTTCCGTCAGCTGCCTTCAACCTTTTCCGGGCATCGTCTAAGCCCACACCGCCTCTCTGGACTCGCCTTTTCTCCTCTCTCAAAGGTTCATCGGACGACTCTCGTACGCGACTCACCTTAAAGTTCCATGGGAATAACCCACCCGAGACCATGGAGTGCCGTGATCTTCACAGAATACTCTTCACCATTCACTCTTTCCTTCTCGCCAAAGTTGTTCATTAGTCAGCCCAAGAGCCGCCGTTGATTAACACCCGAGCCAGTCGAAGCAAGTGTCCGGAACAAGAGTGTCCCCAAAGGAACTGAAGGAGCACTTCCCGTGTCAGCCTACCACCACCTTCCCTTCCCCTTCTTGGCGCTCGCCCACATTCAATTCCATCCTTTCATCCTTGTCTACTTGTCTAATTGCTCTTGAGTATTTTATCCTTATCAAGAATTTTATAAAATGTTGTGCTCTAGTCTGTACTTAGCATTCGCAACCACGTACCTTTCCTTTCCTACCAACACCATTTACTTTCAAGCGGGCAAGACTAGAAGCACTTTCTTGGCTAGCGTAGGGACCACTAGGCTTTAGAAACAACGAAATTATCCTCCATTACTCCATTCTCCATTCTGCGTCACCCACAAGTCATCACCACATTAACCAAGTCTCCCACTTCTTCCGTGACAAGTGAGCAACCCCAACTTTGGTTCCACACGCTCTGCTCCTCCTTCGCCCATCATTCCGAGTATTTTTAGCCAGAGCAAGCGACCGTGCGACGGAGCTCAGCTTTCTACTTGGCACCAACCTCGAGCATGTGTCAGCCACGTACAGCAGAGACAGTCCACGCTGGGAACTTACCTCTGACTCGTGTGCAGTGAGTGGAGATCGCCAACTGTCGAGGCACCACAGCGAGGGAATGAGGAGCGGGGAGAGAAGAGTAGGTGTGGAGGGAAAGGAAACAGCGTCCATGGAATTCCCTTACCAAAGCTACGTAACAATTAAAATGAGCGTGCCAAGCGAATACCAACTGACGGTTGGTAATCAAGTACCTTCCTTTCTCAACTTTCTCAACTTTCTGTACGTAGATAGTGGATAGGAATGTGTGGAGGTGTAGCTAGCGGTATTATTAGCTGGTATGCAGACGTGTGAGGAGTGGACTCGCACCTTCGCGTCCGCTTCAAATATTTAAATAGACTTAGCTGGCAAATGATAGCTGGTAGAAACGCATTGCCGTTCTTTTCCGTAGTCACTCCTCGTCCAGTGCGGCCCTTGGACACGCGATTAGGAAGAGTAGGACTCTTTTTTCTCCAATCATTCCTTGCGACGACGAATGCACAGGTGGCTACTTGAATGGCTCAACATCACCACGGCTCACTTCCTGTCCTTTCTACATACACAAGGAGTGAGTAGGAAAGGTAGACAATAGAAGGACATGTCTCTGTTTCCACAAACGAAGGAAGCTGGTAGTGCAGAAGAAGGTAATCATGACTGGAGGTAGTTGTAGTTAGATGTGGACTTTGTAAGCAACTGACTTGAGTGAGGAAGGCAAGTACTCAGGCACTCGGTTTAACAGACGACACTGTCGAATTTTCAAATAAAGACAAAGTAAAGACTTTTGTGATTCTTTAGTATTGTGTGGACAAGACATATTTGTGGTAGGTAGCTGATTAACTACGTGTACATAAATCCGTGGGTAATTCTATTTTAAACAAGATGCAGGTGTTAAGTAGGACTAAGGAAGACGAGCAAGCGGACGACTCCCTTGTTGAAATTACTCAAATCCAGTGCGACAAAATACAATACGTAAAGCCAGAGAATATACGACCGTTAAATGTAGCTAGCTATTCACATGGCACCTGTCTATTAATTAGTCATTAGTTGATTAGTTCCGTGTCCTTAAGGGCAAGAGCAGGAGGAACGAGAGAGCCCCGTGGACTACGGCACGATTTCGTGCTCACTTGAAATACTTGAACTACCGGCGCACTCGCACTAACCACCACACGTCATCCACGACGCACCCCCAACCCCACAGCACACCGTTCCCTCAACAATAGGCTACACTACTTGGTAGTAATTCCCTCGTCAAGTGTCTAGGCTAAACTCCCCGATCAAATACAAGTAGACATTTCTAGACGTAGCTAAGGCCTTGACTAGCAATTAATCTAAGCATTAGTACGAACGTGTGTCCGAACGCCCATTGCCCCAAGTCATCACTTGGGAATGTCTGGACCGGAAGGATAGCATGACGACGTAGTTGCGGTACGGGTCAGTGAATGGCAGTGGAACAAGAGTCCGTCTCCACGCTGCTCCCTTCACCTGCAATTCCGTCCCACCTCAGGATTCTCCCTTGGGTCGTACACACGCATCCATTCTGCTTACCCTCTTCTGGTCGAGCCAAGTCAGACGACTACAATTTACTACACTCACAACTGGGAGCAGTTCAAGCGTCACCACTATGCAACACTTAATTATTAAAACTATAAACCTCAACTGTCAAAGGGACAAAGTAATGACATAATCGTCGTAGAAGCTTCAGATCGTGTCACATTCGTATCGTTACCCGCGCGCCTAACCGAGTGTGTATCCGTTGCAGGACGACGATTGGAATGCTTACGACTTGCAGATACACTTGACCTCTGTCACACCGTCAGTTATCACTTGCTGGTGATTGCGTGAGAATGAGGGGCCCGGCGAACCCAGTCCAAACACTTAGTCTTTGGTATGAACGGTGAGTTGACGGTTGGGAGTGCGGCAAGAAGAGGGAATTGCAAGTAGTTGTTAGGAATTATTAGCTAAGGTGAAATTTGTGATTGGATGAAGGTGAGTAGTTAGGAGGTGGTGGATTTGATTAAATGTCAAGGGTTCTGACACCTCGCTCGCTGTTCATCCAACACAAGCTTTGCACTCACCGTAACGCTGACACTGAGGACCCGTGTTGTTTCACAGAGATTGTTGTTGGAATAGTTAAGGATATTTTGGTGCAGATGACCGCCAAGGCAACGCACCGACACTGTTGAGCAAATATGTCAAGTGGAAAGAATGTAGCTAGTGTTACTTGTGTGGGAGTAATAATACGAAATGACAATGTATTGGGTATGTGACATACCTGGGTGATCTGTAAATTGTGTAATTGTTAATTATGTAAAAGCCAGGTAGATCAAGTCACTTTTGACCGAGTACTCAAGTGCAAGAATCTATAGTGTGCTGAAGGATACAAGTAGATTATGTTCGCCTTATATTCACACGTGGGGTGCAAATGCAAATAGTTTCAATTGATGCAATATCGCAAATATCGCAAATATCGTTAATATTGTTGACCTTACAGTTTAAAGTCTATTACATAGATGCGTTGTTATCAATTTCAGAGTGTAGGGTGGACTGGAGCGTAGTAGGAAGAGATAGGAAAAGCGAGTGACGTCAACGAGTCAAATCCTCCCGAACCCAGTGTCTTCATGTCTTTGTATTTGTTATCATGTGTAACTTCCATTGTGTCCATCAGCCCGCTGTCATTCATCATCACGCGCATAGTTGCAGTAGGCGTAGTATGGATTGGTGAAGATGATGAGGAGACAATGTGATTGTATGCAGGGGCTTGCCAACAATGGTGAGTCAGGTGACAAAAGGAATTGGAAGAGCCGTTCCAAGGAACTCCTGTCAACACTCACGAAAGGAAATCAGGGAAAGTAGACGTGAAGACATGAGGGTGATAGGAGAGTAGGGTTATGCGGTGCTTCCACTGCACCGAACTTTAGTCGAGTCGAAGGTGACTAGAAGGGTCACACTTTTACTTACGGCGTCATGGAATCGCAGGTGTGAGTGTGCCTGTGTGGGGCTACGAGGATGCAACAAGCATCTCCCTCCACACACCACACACTGTATTGTAATACATTGTAGATTGACATAATTCTCAAATCTCTGTTCGCATTCATCATTACTTTGTATTACTGCCCAAAGAGTGGATGATTTGTTTGCACACACCTTTAACTACTTACGTATGTAATTACCTACAGCTACAATCTACAATCAACATCAAGCATACACTCATTTAACGAAGCTCAAGTTTTTATTGTCAAGTCTCAAGTTGAAGTCTTTAAGTGGATGGTGCTATGTACACACGTTTGTACTTGCCGACATTTACTCTATGTACTTACATATACATTATACTTGCATCTTTTTTGTAATATTTCAAGTGATTTTTCAAAATAAATTGGAAACAATTTTGTCGATTCTACAACGAGAACAGTCTCTCCTTCTTGTGTCTCTTTTCGTCTGTATCGCACTGCTTCTAGTCGCATCCTATCCAGTTCAGCGTGAAATATTAGCTGTCTTAATTCCGTGCATATTTTATTCCAGTGCATTTATGTTTCGACAATATACAATATTGTTGAAATTATTAATTATTATTATTGCAAATTGTTCCAGACTTATCTTTTCTTTGCTTCGTATAGGGATAATATACATAAAACCAACACCAGGAATTGCAGCAGAGGAATTACAAAAGGTCGAAAGTTCTAAAGATTGCAGACACTGACAAAGGTATTATTAAAGGTTTACTAATGTTTGTAGCTGTGGGCTTTATTGGGATTCCCATGCCTACTCACCTTAATCTCAATTAACTAATTAGAGAGATTAACCAAGATTAATTAATTAACCAGCAAACCTGAAATGTTATATAGATCTAGAGTATGAAAGAGCATTTTTATTCTTAATATTTGTACGAATTTATGGCTTAAAGGTTTGAACAGTTTCCAAAATAATCCACTAGGTGGATATAGCCATATACATACAAGCTCAGGGTTCGATAAAAACCACCATTTTGGAAAAAAAAGCCATCCAATGGTTTAAATTGGTTTTATTGTTTTTAATGGCCTAAATTAATCTAAATTGGTCAAAATAGTTTAAAATAAAATGCAATGTTAGCTATCCTTGTAATACCCTAAATATAGTTAACTTAAAATGCAATGATGTAATAAAGACACCAAAAACTCAATTTAAGAGGTAGGAAGGGAGTCCTGAGAGTTCCCAAGTAATGCTTTAAACTGCATTGAAAAAAACCTTATTAGATCCTTTAAAACAAGCAGCAACGTCGCAACTTAGTAGCGCACCTTTAAACGCAAAAGTTTTACGTCGTAATAGCATTTTTAATTACCATCCTGGTTTCAAAATCAAACGATGGAACACAGAAAAGACAGCCTAAAGTTTTCAAAAACCTATTTGTATTTCAAAAAAGGACTAAGACTAAGAGTAAAGCACTACAGTGACTACAGGGACCTTGTTGATGAGACAAAGATAATTAATTATTACTCCACAGTAAGTTAAACTGGATATCAATATGACGTTTCGTTAATGAGCTACGGATAATATTGTGGATAATTTCTTTCTCAATTGTTTTTAAATGAAGTATTTAAGACCAAGACTTCCCTGCTTAAATGGTAAAAACCTAATTTTCTTTAGGGCACTTACTCTGCAATGTGCAAAATCTTGTGTAAAAAGGGTATAGGTACTTTTACTCAGCATGCTTACATGGATTTTCTAAATTGGTGCTGGTACCTTGGTGTTTCTTTTAGTAAAAAAGAAGTTAAAATAATTGACAACTTTCTATTCGGCATGACATACATGTAAAAATGTCAATTTATAATATAATAATAATAGCTGTCATCATGGTGAGCTAATTCGTAACAAGAGACACAATGACATTCGTGAAAAAATCGCAAAAGCAATGACAGACGTGGATTCCAAGTTGCGGAAGAAGTTCATTGTGTGGCGGAACATGGATCAACACGAAGAATTGATATCATTGCATACTTGCCCGCATTTAGAAAAGGTTATATATTGGATCCTACAATAAGATTCGAACACGGGACCAGCGAAGATCAATCCAAGGCCGTGGACGCAAAGAAAAAGAAAATTTATGAACCTCATGTGAATTATTTTAAAAATAAGTATAATCTAGATCAAATAGAGGTCATTGGATTATATATAGGAGCAAGAGGTACAATAACCACTCAATTTCAAGAATTCGTTAAAGAATTTAGATTACTATGTACAATAGTGAATGATATTATGTTGATAGCATTACGTGGTTCTATACAAATATATAATCATCACCTATATGGATAAAAAGCACTTAAGAAGTGAAGTTAAATTATATTAACCATCAATTAAAAATGTTTTGTAATGTATACTGAGTCGCGAGGGTATTACAATTGTGTAACAGTGACTTAATAAAGTTTTTCCCTTTGTAATTTTTTAATAGAATTAATTGTCCTTGTTCAGGTCGACCTTACTCATCGTTTTAGCAGAAAACAGGTGCACACTCAACTTACTCCTACACAAATTAAGAGGTGAGGCTTCGTATGTTTTACTCCTACTACAACTACTTTTGGCTTGTTTCTGTACATGATTATTTGGTGGAGCAAAATGTAAAATTTTTCGAATAGACAAGAATTCATTGACGTGGCTTTAATCAACTCGAGAAAAGCAACATAATCTATTTATTTGATAACTTGATACATGCAATGTACCCAAGAATGTAAATTTAGTGATTTTTCGGTGCAACATAAACTTCATAAGCAAAGCCAAGAAATATATAGTTAATTATTTACGTTGGTGCAGACAAAGGTCGGCATCTTCTCACAAAGTAGGCCTACAACAAACCAGAAGGAAATGGTGGTGGGAGTCGTTAAGATATAGATGTCTAATAGGAAGGAAGGATAGGGAATTTAGACTTAAAGAAGGGTGAGAGATTGGAACCATGGAGTACTACACCGGATAGACCCCGTGAGGAATTAATTTAATGATATTAACCGCCATAATTCTTTTCACAAATTGTAATCATTTTACAGATAAGTTGGTTAAAAACGATTTCCAATGCCTCCGATGCCTTTCCGATGAAGTCTCCACCTGATGGATTATTTGGTGACACAAAAAAAGATGCAAAGGATAAAGAAATCAAATTTATGAATCCTTAGGAAGTCAAATAAGACTTAATTTTATTGTTTGTCAAGAACATTTTTATGGAGGAGCTTAAGAGAGACTCATTTCTGGTTAAGGAAGAAAAATAGGCGTATGAGTTGGAGGAAATTGCATACATGATGGGACGGTTTAAAGGTGAGTTCTCCTTTCATATCTTGTCATCTGTTGTGCATACTTTACAAGAGACCATTTTGACATGTAACTCTAAAAGGTCAAGCTTGAGGAAAGAGCATTCATTTCTTTGTAAGCACAGAATAGAAATACACTTGGGTGCGTTTTTGGTACACGACGAAATTATTGCGGTTGAAAATTGCCCATTTTAAACATGAATTTCATGCAAAGCTGTGGTACAGATGGAAAAGTCAATCCCAGGCTTCCTATTATAGACACTACGCCATAACTGTGAAAAGCCCTTTTTTGTGACGCAAATTGATTGTGAATTATGGTGACAACGGCGGGCCAAGAGAAAATTCGTCCTTGTATTCAGAGCAAATGCCTAGATAGAGGAGACTAAAGTAAAATTAATTGCTATTCTGGAACCCTCAATTTTAGAATACTGTCTTCGTACGAGCTCAGTTACTGCGTAGTTTCAGTTAAAAATAAATCAATGATGACCTGTGCCAACTGGGTAATTTCTGTCATAATAATGCTGGCGTAATTGCCGTAATTGTGTTACGCAAACTACTCGCATTTATGTCTTTTCATCCAAGTTTTGCTGCACCGTGTGCATCTACAAAAATTGAAAGTTTATTTAAGGCGTAATTAAAGCGCATTTACATAATTCCTCAACTACGATTGCAATTTCATTCGAACTAACCCAAGTAGCACGGCTAAGATTTTCAACGTCGAAAAATGGGATAAATTTGGTCTCGCATGGCGTACACCATTTTTAAACGTTATTA
>JAAXYX010001772.1:0-20729 GCA_036851915.1 Ptenothrix huangshanensis | reverse complement strand
ATTTTGAATCTACAGCTTTGAATATTTGCTTGCTATTTTACGTTTTACTGCGTGTATGTGTGTTTGCCATAATTTACAAATTGTGTATGAACGTTGCATGGGAAATTCAACCACGAACGGTTTAAAATTTAGCGTGTTTTTCCAGCTGTTGTAGCATCAGCAGCAGCTATAACTACGAGGTTGAGATTGATACTAAGTAAATCCAATTTGAGGGGAAATGGGCGGCATATTTTGTTTGCCGGTAGTATATGGAAATTTAACGTGGATACTATACATAAGTTATGGGCATGGATTCTTGGGTACTTGGCTTGAGTGAAGCCGAGGTGAACTAGCTCATGCTTGAAGTGCATTGATTTCCATGTGCCTCGTAATAATAATTTTTTGTTTAATATTTATTTATGTGTAGGTACCAGAAGACTGAATCGGCAATTAAAGCGACAGCTGAGAGGACTACTTCTTTGCTCGGAGGCATTGGCTCAGCCATGAGTCAAAAACTAGGTGCTCTCAAAAATACTGACTCTTTCCGGTCCATGGAGGAGCGTGTGTCATCGGCTGTGTCCACGGTCAAGGTACATGTAAGGAAAACATCGAAACTATCTTTCTTTCCCTCTCTCTCGCTATGTATACATGGTCGTTATTTTCTATATTTTCTCTTGATCTATAACTGTACTCTGTAACTCTACTACTGTTTACTGTCTACTGTGACTATATTTGTCTGATCGATGTTGACTTTCTCTCCCATCCTTCTGTTGTCCACTTTTTTTTCCTCGGCGACTTGTTTTTATTCAATTAGCCATGGCTGGACATTTCCTTTCCTAGTATTTATCCTGAATGTATCTCCTCTTTGTGGATCGCAGACGGATGATTAGATCTGAGGCTACGGCTACAGTTGCCCTCCTTGATACCCTAGTAGGTACTCGAAATCACTATTGGAGCAACTACTCACCTTTTCCCTTTTGCCAATAAAATCCGATCTTTGTTTTGATTAGGTTGAAGGAAAATATATAGTTTATTAATTCTGATACACATGCACGTGTTCATAAATGTCCTTTTGCGATTCTCCACGATATGTAGGTAGGCACTTTACAAAATTATTAACTTTCTTTGAACGGCTTTAAGAAGGCGGTATCTGATAGGGGATGAACGTATTGCTGGAAATGTTATTTGTTTGTTCTTTATAGACTGCAGGGAACTGGAATTTTGTATAGTTACAGGTATTTGCGTGTCTATGTAGATATCTCTCTTACACTATCACACTCGGGTTCGGACTTTTGGACAGTGAAGGTGCGTAGTTGATGGAGATGGTTCACATACATGTATTTGTGCAGGGGACATAAATCCTACCTTGTACTTTACGAAGCACTAAGGTTCGTGAAACCTTAGACGCGTGCACAGTATAAACGTGATTTTATTGATTCTTCTGTCCATTTATTCATTAATTATTAAGTAGTTTTTTTCATGGTGCACTATACTATCAAAGCTGTAGGTTGTGTTCGGCTTGGAGGTAGCGTCGCTTCGAATCATGCGGAAAAGGCATTGATCACAGCATAAAGCACAGATGCCAGAGCCAATACCAGTAGTACGAGTACATAGTCTACATTTATTAGGGAATGTACCTTGTTTTTATAATTTAATCCTGGCTTGACTACGCTCCTGTAAATTTGATTAAACTCAGCTATCAGTACTAACTTCAACGGCGTTAATTAACGTCAGTCTATCTTAACTACTGTTAGATTGAGTAGGTTGTCGATTTTTTGGAAAAATCACGGTTGATTACGTGTTTTTGTAGAGTAGAGCGTTGTGGATGTCAATATTTAGACTAAATATATTACGTCGATAGATTCGCATACATATTGGAAACAACTATGCTTTGAAGAAACTGTTTTTTTCACCAAAGTACCTAGAATAGCTTGCAAGTATGTAAGCTACCAGTACAAATAAGATCGAGGGGAATGCAGGGGAAAAGTTCAAATTTGAAACATTTGTCTGTCAGTATGATGGATATGAAGAGGAGGTGCTGGCCGCGGGAGTTTATCATCCCGTCACAGTTTTGCCCTAGTTGTGCAACTTGATATGTGAGCTTGGTACGTTGGTAGGTACTTACTTGTACATAATAAATTGCCTACATTATGGGATACATAGGTACGTATTGCGTATTATATATTACGTGATGAATTTGATAGGCACGGTGATCCTTGGTAGACAGTTGGTGCTGATGTGCATGTGGACGAGTCACCTTTCCATTTTTAATTCTCTTCCGACAAGCCTGGGGAACGTGTGTCAAAATTATTGAGAGCGGAAGAAGCAGTTGCTAGTTCCCTAGTAACGCTGGTTTTATTTCTGCCAATTTGCGTCATCTAGCATTAGTAGATGAGCATCGTGATAACCATTTACAGTTTAATGATCTGGCGAGTATTATCACTACTTAATACTTACAATTAGGCGGGTACTTGCAAGGGGCAATTTAATTTTCCCAGTACGACGACAATAGTCTACAAGTTTAGTAGAGCTCATTTATTGACTAACTTATCTGTACTATTGGAGAAGCAATAGAGAACGCAATTATTTTTTGTGTATTTACAGGATTTATTTGTCGTCGAGTAAAATATTGTGAAATGAATGCAGACGCAAATCTGTTTACAAGAAAAGTTAATGCTGCACAGATTAGTCCGAAATGAGTTGCCTGGATGATGCATGAGGAAGTAAACTAGGAAAGTATAAAAATAGATACTTGATTGGGTTCGTAATGAACAAAGGTATCGAGAAAGTGTTTTGTGACAGAGGCGAGTAATGAGTTGCTCTTACTTTGCATGCTTAAATCTCTGCTACTTATCTTCGATCAGCTAATTGTAAGTAAGCAGCGAAAGTACCTAAGTATCTGGCAGTTTCTACCTACCTGTTCTAAATGAGTAGATTCCTACCTACCTATTTGGTTTCTAGACGGACGGCGTGCCTATGGCAAATAGTTAGATGCCCTGTTTGTTTGTAAACATCACAAGTTGTGTGGTGGAATTTAGGTACTCATTTCTCTGGATCATATTTGCATGTACAATCATGTCTCGCTCGGAGCTACAGAACGTATTCTTATTCTTTGATGGTATTCCTTGAGCACTAATTGAGCAGTTTCTACGTAGATCTGAGAATTGCTTTGGAACGGTATTAAGGTTAATCATGGGGGCAATGTGATGCACGTGTAATAGTTAAATCTTTGGAAAATGGAACATACGTGTAAAAATAATTAAGGCAATTTGTTGAATTACTGGGGAAAGTTTAAACGGATTCATGGTGCCACAACGAGATTTGTGTGGGTAGGTGAGATTTAATTATGCTCATCAAACTATACTCTATCTAGTACGTCTGGGTTTTGGGAGTGCAAATGAGTGGTGTTTGGTAGATTCTAGCTTCATTAGTACTTGGATGCCGTGTATAGTTACATAGATCGGAGCAACAGTACACTTCCCCAACATAGATAGGTATTCAAGTTCCAGAGACGGAACTTCTGGGAGGCTTTGGTGAATTTAGATTGGTAGCTACGTATGTACGTGGCACGGGTTATGATACGATAGATGCCCAAGTCAATGCATGGAGATTAGGTAGATGCTGTTAGTATTTGCATTGCCCATGTTGTTTGTTGTAATCAAATAATAATTCATGGTTAACGAGGCAGAATGAAAACGCATATTATGCAGATTTGTTGTTGCTGATGCTGACAGTGAGTTGAGTGGAAATGGTTATATTTATTCCTGTCTGGAGCCTGGAGAAGAGGAAAGTAATGAGCCCGGATGGAGAGTCTCGGCAGTGTATTTGTAAGCAGGTGAAAGCAGAAAATGATCAAGTCGCTTTGTGGTGATGAAATTACGAAATTAGACTCGGATGTCTACATTAATTGAATGCGGTATTAAGTTGAAATAATATATAGAGAGCATCTAGTTTAGACTACAGTTGTAGTAGTTACGGCTAAAGGTGTATATGCGTGGCTCACAATCTCGCAATGCTTCCATAGATGTACGTACATCTCTATAATCATAATTATAAGAATAAATGTAGGTACCTATATCTCTAATTTGCAATTTCCATTTCATTCCTTTCCCAGTTCATACCCGTTTCTGTATTTGCAGTCTGCAGATCCCATCACTCGACTAACTCTGCGAAGTTCTTGTAACTGTTAATTTTGTTTACCGTTCCCTAAGAAATGTCTTTTACTCTTTCAAAATCATAAATTATTCTACATAGTATATTTTCATGTTCTTCTTCCTATAAATAAGTTGTATCTATAATTATAAAGAAAGTGCTTACTTTTGAGAACGGAAAAGTTACACTGTTTGACTTGACGTTAAGTTAGCTAGTTGGTAGTTTAAACGCAACTAATGATGAGCTACAGTACGTTGGTAGTATGGGGGGATAAAAGTTATGGACAAAGAGACTATCATTTGAAGGGTAGCTACGTTTATCGTAGAATGAAATTTAATGAAAGCCTTTCGTTTGAATTTCCAAATGACAGACACGAATGGGAGGATCACGTTCGGGTTCGGTGCAAAGTTTTGATGAAGCACTACGTGAAGCAACTGCAAATCAAGGGAACAACCCGGATGGGTCTAAACCAAACGGAACTCCTACGCCTGTTGCCACTCCCGTAGCTGAAGAAAAGCCCGTCTCATAAACATCTGCTGTCGCTGTCGGAATGAAAAATACGAAAATAGAAATAAAATGAACAACCAACGGAATGTATCTAGTTGTAATGGAAACAACAAAACTAAATATTGTAATAAATTGTGAAGAAAACCTGCCCCTGCAATCATCACCATCATGGAACCTTGGACACTGATCCTTCGTCAAAATAATAATTATGTGTACTGTAAGTATGAAGACAATGAGTACTCACTAAGCAATCCAAATCCAGATCCCTCAAGCCTCTATATAATAATTACGTGTGAACAAATTTAACCCAAATAATTTTCTATGTTAGCGTACTATATTTGACAAGACATTACCTAATTACTAACAATCGGATTGTTATATATTCATCTGTTTGAGCTCTTATAAATGTGTAACTTATTATTAGAACCAGCATCAACTATCTACCTTATCAGATCTTTACCAGCATCAGTTGTGCAGGAATATGTAAAAGTATTTTGTAGTACTTCCCGCTAGAATTTCTTTTAAAATCCTGGAGTATGTATACCAAATTTCTGGAGCACAATTCCTCAATAACGTAATTTAGGAAACTAAAAGCAACTACAATCAAATATAATAATGTAAGTAATCGTAATCTTTACTTTTACTGTGCAGTGTCACTCTGATTAATAACGTATTCGGAGAGAGTAGGTTCAGCAAAGGGAAAATCGAGTCTCATTGTGCACTCATGTAAGCGTAATTTTAATTGTACTCTAATTCTAGGTACTAGATTCTAGATTGCTATAAAGATACGGAATATCAGAGCAAGAGTTATTAACATTTATTATTATGATTACCAGTATGTAATTCCAACTCTACATAGTATATATATATTTGTTTAAAAATGAAAGTTATCGTAAGGTAATCGAATTCCTTGTGCATTTTTGTCATTGAGAAAGTTACGAGTGGGAAGATTTTGAAATAACTGTATGGTATAAAACTATGAACATGATCGACGGGGATCGAAGTCGAAGTTTGAAAACAGACGAATAGAGCTAAAATTGAGTAAATAACTATACTCTCGAAAATAAATAAAAATAAATAAAGTACCTTACGTATACAAAAAAGAAAATCAATGACAAATTGGACGAAGAAGGTACACGAAAGTAAATGTAAACCTTTTAGATTGATCAATATTTTAATATGTTTGTTTACATTATTAAGTCTGGTACTATGGTAGATGTAATGATGTGGATAGTATTCACATTATTATGTTTTATAATAGTTTCCTCTCTAGTTAAAAATTTAAAACAATTACATTTATGGAAAATGTTAATTCCTCCATTCCTCGTCTATCTTCATGCTTCATACATTTATTAACGAATAATATCTTCTCAGTATTTAGATATAATTATAGTAGGTAATGATTAATGATGATTGTGTATCTTGTCTTGGTAGATTGCGTTGTAGTAATTATATTTAAGTACATAACTATATAATCGGTTATTCTAGTATTACACTATTCCATTAACTGTAGTAAATCTTTGTTGATTGTAATAATTATTATTCTCTTTTCTGTAGAATTGTGGAATCTGCAAAAAAAATATTTTAGTACGAGTTTATTTAGACTTAATTCAGTATGTCAAGTCAGGATTACGATATTCTCTATAATATTTAGCGTTTGACTAGCAATGATTTGTAGAAGGTGAACAGTATCTGTCAATAATTTGGTTTTCATGTTTGTGGAATTTGGATGTATATTCATTCCTTTTGTTAGTTTTGTTAATGATTACTATTGTGTAGGTGTAGCATTTACCATTAATATTTTATGCTAGTTGTTGGGTTAAGCTACTGTATTGTCAACTAATTTTTGCGGTCAGTATAACATTCGGTTTTTGGCTACAGTTACAATAATTATTATTAATACAATTAAAAATAAATATGATCCCTGGAAAAAGTCACCAAAAAGAAAAGCATCTGACATGATTACGATTATTTGGTTTTAATTCTATTGATGACTGTCTGGGGTCTGAGTAAAATGCACACAGTACACCGGACAAATACAATGAAATGTTGTTGGAAGAAACTTTGCATAGATTTGATCGCATTAATTAAATGGGTCTATAATCCCGGTTTTACGACCACCGAAAGTGTCGGCTCGTAATCTTCTTGAAACATTTTCAACATTTTAATTTGATAAGAGAAACTACGACAGAGTCGCAAACTTAACAGCTGAATACATAGAACAACTTAGGTCAACGCCAGCAGCAGTCACTAGTATCAATTCCAATTCGCATTCTCTACCGATATGCATGATTTCACTTGAGATTTGCATCACTTGGCTCTCCTCCGGACACATCTCTATTTATTATTTGCGCAACCATCTCTTCCCACTGCGATTGCTAGGCTATCAGCGATCTGTACCGTGAACATCATCATCATCTGTCCATACCAGCGATCAGTATGCATAACATTTTTTGGTCTTTGCAGATTTCTCTGTTCCACAAACATGACGTGATAAATACAGACAGCATCGATTCGATTCCATTCAATGCTCTGAGCTCTTATGGCATGTAGGTACGTATGTAAACCTACATCGCATTACAAACAGCCGTGGTGCGGTATTGTACTCGCAAAGAAGCATGCAACGGAATTTCTCTGCCACTCCACAAAATGTCTCGTTGGGAGCAAGTGATGGGTTTGAAGTCATTTCCACCGCATCAGCCTCAGTAAAAACCAAATCCCCACCAGCATCCCCCACCTAATGAATGACTTGCATAGTTAATTTTTTTAGAAAACAATCCCATTGTACATCGAATTTAATTCTGTCACTGTTGATTTGAACGTGAGAATGTTTTTAGCGTGCTAATTATCTATTTAGTTTTTCATATCAAGCTGGGGTCCAAATAACATAGATTTGGTGGATCGGACACGTAGATAATATACATATTGCTTGAAGGGTTGCAAAAAAAATTCAGATTGCAAATATTAAAATGATAAAACTACGAAAGTCTGTGTACAAAAAGATGAGTTCATCTCCTCCCTTCTTGCTAAGCTGCGATTGTTGAGAGAACGATGTGATAGCTATGCATACCAACATGCAATATGTACCTCATACCTTGTACATTTGCACAAGTCGTAAGAGGTACAGGCATATGTAGAGGTATGTATATGGAAGTAGTAAAAAAGTTTAGATTCGATACAATGTTGAAGTGAGCATGTTGAACTGACTGAAAGAGTAAGACAATAGGGAAGAAAGAAGTAATGTAGCTGGATTTCATTCTCATATCATGATACGATAGAATGATAGGTATTTACACGTTGGCAGCAGGGTTGAAACTTGTACAGGGAATGAAGGAATGAAGTGGTGCTAGTGGCAATATTATGTTTTCACCAAAAAATTTACCAAAAAGAAAAATAAGCTGACGTGGACATACGTTTCAAATACTGAGCGAGAGAGAGAGTGAGATAGTGAGACTCCACATTGTTCTACAACGTCCAGTCCAGGTGAATGTAATAAGAGACAAGGGTGAGAGGTACGAGGGGTGAGGGAGATCAAAGTTTACTCGAGTTCATCGATTAAAGTGCCGTGTATCCTCGGCACAATCGAGAACCAAGTGAAAAGAGATTTCCAACTTCTTGAAAACAAGTCAAGTTAACTTGTGTCTGCATTCTGCACCACTACCAACTATTATGTTTTGCTTGAGGGAAGGTCTATTTTTTTAACTCCTTTTTCATTGTTGTTCAGCCACAGAGTATATAGAGTGATATCTGCACAGTATATAATTTATATAATCTCTCTATTATCCTATATAACCCAAGTGGAATCGAATGATCCTCACCTCAGTCCTGCTTAGACTAACTAAGACCTAGGCAAGACTAATCGTAAGACTTTGAAAACCTGCCAGAATATCAAATTCCTTACGATTATCATTCATACAAAATACCAAACCTACCCACCACTGCTGAGCAATTCAGATATTTATACATACGCATGTGAGTAGCCTACCCTACACTTACTACCTACAATCACTTCTCCCCTACATCCTTTGCTTTTACACTCGACAATTTACAGGCTGCTAACAGCTTCCTGCACAGACAGACGGACGGAATGAACGTGAGACCCAATGCAAACTGAAACCTTATCATGGTAAACTGTAAAAATCTTCCCCCTGCTATCTCTGAATAATGCAATAAAGTACACACACCTGATAATCTTTGCTGAAAAACGAAGAATAATCATTTTAGATGTGGCTGATATATCTGAGGAAATGAAACAAGAATGAAATAACACAATCTGTGGACCAAGTTCTAGTTTGAGAGTCAAAGGGAACGTGTAGCAGTAGTAGTTGGTTGTTATTGCCAGTATAATGTGGAATAAAATAGATATGTGCAGATGAGTATGTGGATATATGGATATAGGGTATTTGACTATGAGTGCTTAAGCTCCGTCAAGTTTTTCTGCAGTTCCACCTGCATATCTCTTAGTCAGGTAGGTACCAATTACCTGTACATATATACTTCACATGCCCTCCTAGACCCAAGACCGGTTAACGCAGCTCATCTATGTCTCACGTACACGTATACAAATCTAATGCAACTATAACACTGTCGTCATTCATACCTACAATCTTTCTTATAATTTTTTTTATTCACGTATTTTCCTGTTTTTGGGTTTCCCTTAGAAGAAACACTACCAGCCCAAGTCACCTGTGTGCTGAGTTGTTCATTTCGATTTTGACCGCAACACGATATATTTCGTTTGCTGTAGTGTATTGTGAGCTGAGCGCTGAAATACATTGAGAAAGTTTTATCCCCGATTATTTGTACTACAGGCAACTGAAAAATGGGGAAAACGACCGTGTTTACATACTTAGGCTTAGGAATCTTTGCGGCGTACTTATCACTCACACTCTTTGGTGATAACAACATTCCCGAAATCCCCGAATTCTACTGGGGTAAAAAGAGTGAGGCTGGGAAAGAAGATAAATCCATACGACCGTTCAAAATACAAATCGAAGATAAAATTTTAGTGGACTTGAAAAAGAGACTACAGTTGGAAACTTCACCTGACGGCAATCGTCTTACTCCACCTTTAACTGGTCAGGGGTTCCAGAATGGCTTCAATACTAATTACTTAAAAGCAATTGCAGATTACTGGCTCAACAAATATGACTGGCGGCAAAGAGAAAAAATATTAAATAAATTTCCTCATTTTAAAACAAAAATATCCGGACTTGATATTCATTTTATTCATGTCAAGAGTAATAATAATGCCAAATATAACGTGACCCGACCTCTCCTCCTTCTCCATGGATGGCCCGGTTCGTTCGTTGAACTAGTTAAAATCATCCCTCTGCTCACGGATCCAAAGGATGATCAAATTAACTTTGAGGTAATCGTCTTCTTCATTTTTATTCTCCAACATTTTGGTCCATCCACATTTGGCAACGGAAGGACAAAGTTGTGGTGTGAAACTCCTTCGATTACTAAGCTTTATACTCGCTTTGTGCACCATCGTACGTGATGTGCATGTGAATGGCGGATATTGGTAGCGCGGAGGGTATTAAGAATCCGTTTTGCAATGTTGTTTCTATCCGTATGAGCAGGTTGTAATCCCTTCTTTACCTGGGTACGGATTTTCGGAAGCACCCAGTAAACCCGGCTTAGGACCTGTTGAAGCATCCCAACTCTTTTTGAAGCTCATGCAGAGATTAGGCCACAATAGGTTTTACGCCCAAGGTGGTGACTGGGGTGCCATCATTGCTACAACCATGGCTGCAATCTATCACAGAAAGTAATTTTCCAAATTATATTCTTAATACTACTATTATTGGCTTTAGTCACAATTTGTTGTTCCTTTGATCCTACACAAAAATACGTAATCGGCTATTTACTTAGCATCTTATACTTGGCTCACTATAACTGTCAACTGTAAGCACCGCAAAAAATAGCAACTGCAAACTAAAGACCGTAACCATAAATTATTTTAGTTTACTAATTCTTTACATTGAATGATTTTTTGATATTAGTGTCATGGGAGTTCATGTCAATTTATGCTTCAGTCAACATCCTCGACTTGCTCTCCGTTATATTTACTCCAGTTTGCTATTCCCATTGTTCTACACCAGCGAAGAAACATCTAGACTACTACCTCCTTCCAAGCCTCTGTCCAAACTGTTTGAAAACTCTGGATACTGGCATATACAAACAACCAAGCCTGACACGATCGGTAAGCAACCTTACTAGTTAGTTATATTCATTGTAGTACACATGCAAGTAATAACTGTAATACTTAATTACAGCACCCTGTATATCCAAAAGACTGAAGCATATGAAAAACAAGTTATAAAAATATAGTGTGTAGTAAATATTGAGTTAATACGAAGGTCTCGAATAGTACTTGGATCGAGTGGTTCATACCTCTCATGTTCAATACGAGGAATCTACTAGCTATGAGGTTTCAATTCAATACATTTAGGTAGGTATATGAAATTTTAAATCAATTTATTTTGTCGCCAGTAGTAAATGAGTCATCTGAACCTACATAGATATTGCATTTTAAGCAATGTGATACGGGAATACCGTGGTGCCCATGAATATTTAAATACTTACGTTCCGTATAGGTATGTAGATTGTCAGAATAGCCCAATCTGAAACAATTTCAACTAGGATACAGAACCTATCTTATGATCGTATGGGCGGAGATGGACTTTAGAAAGTAAATGGACAAAATAGAACATTATAAAATACCTATTCCTAAAATTTTGTTCATAGTAAAGTCAGTGTAAAGGGTGGTATTGATATAACGTGGAAGGTAAGCTCGAATAGGATTACAGATTCACTTGAAGGAATAAATTACAAATCCTTAAAATCGCACACCATCATCAATACTATGTTTATTAGACATGTTGAATATTTATGCATTATAGCAATTGCTTTGGCTAACTCACCGCTCGGATTGGCTGCCTACATCCTGGAAAAGTTTGCACTTTGGACTAACAATGAAGCAGTTGTACAAGATGATGGAGGGCTGAGTGAAAACTTTACTTTGGACGAACTCCTGGATAATGTGATGATATACTGGGTGACTAACACGATCGCAACTTCCATGCGCTTCTACAAAGAAGCCTTTAGTGATAGGCAATCCGCTTACGGAATGAACAAGTAAAGTCGATTGCAATCAATACCTATTTTTCAAACACCTCGAGTATATTATGTAGATTGGAATGGAAAGGCAAAGTTGTGATTTGGAAGTTGACGGAATGTGCATATTGCTTGGTTTTCAGAGTCCCAACGTACGTGCCCTCCGCCTGTCAAATAAGTCGTCATGAATATCTAGCCCAAGCGGAAACTCTTCTAGTGGACAAGTACCCTCAATTGCTTAGTTACAAGGTCCTCGAGAAAGGCGGTCATTTTGCTGCTTTCCAAGTTCCACAAATAGTTTCCAAAGATGTGATAAGTTTTTTCAACAGAATCGTTGTTTCTGGACTTGAGTCAGTGTACGCACGAAAATTACCTACGTCATAAATACACACACTTTCCTTCCGGCATGGCTTCAGAAAAGAAATACAAAATAGTGTGCAATAAATATGCTTCTTAGACGTTTGCTCAACATTGCCCATTGATATTGAAACTGCAAGTCGCAAACCTATACGTATTCAGCTCTTGAATTTACTTCTACAAAGGAAAACGAATATTTACATTCACTTTTACTACTGTCATTGGTATTATTACTACATACGTATATAATTATTATAATGATTGTGTAATTATCAAGTACAAAAAAATCATTTTGCACCATGTGACGCATCACATCTCTATCCATAATCCCGATCCATAAATCCTAAGATAAGACTTGAAATTCAAAATGCAATCCGTTTCCAGTTTGTAAGGTCAATGTCACAATTTCAACATCAACTAACTATGTTTATGTGCGTGAGCTGTCAGCCATACAAGAATAATTAGTATTTGGTTCTATGAATGCAATCAACCTACCTCTATTCCGCAGTAAGCAGTAATGCAATCAGCCAATGCAAGTTAAAATTAATCTAATGATAATGTACTTACGTTTGCTAATGTACATGCCTATAGATATGAAGTGCCATTCTTATACTGAATATTAAGTTTCGGTTCATTAATGAATATACTGTGTATATCAAGAGACTTCCAACTTTATTTTAAAAAACGATAAAAGATTGACTTACTAAAAGGACACGAGTAACATAAGTACTTATTTTGTTCTACATTTTACGTAGAAAACACGGTCTTCAGAAAACTGAAGTTGATGAAACGATACATCCTACGTATAACTGTTACATTTTTCTTGACAACTTTGATACTTTCATTATGATTATATGTAATTATTACAACTTAAGAACGAACAAACAATCAAACCAAAGTACGCTCAACTTCATTACTGTTTTGATGTTGTGAAACCTACTGTAAACTTTGCTCTTTGTAGACTAGAAATACTGTTATTGTTATTCTATTGTTGCTATTGTTGAAAATGAATTAAATCATGATCAATTTAATTTATTGAAAAAAGAAGTCATGTTCTCAATTTACCAAGTTCATGTCCCTATACTGTCTACACCGCTCACATAATAGTCTCGCTTGTTCATTACTCCCAGTATTAACTGTCATTGTTTCCAGTCTGCGGAACATCGTCACGACGTCACTCCATCAACTTTTTCCAACCGCCTAGTCTGTCTTTCTTGCCTTAACGTGCAACGGTGCAACCGGTGAAACGTGGCGAAACAGAGCGTAAAAATCTGTGATTTCAAATAGTGCGCCTTTGAACATTTCTTATAATTATAATTATACCTACTAATGTAGAAATATTATTATTTCCTTTCACCCTTTCCTCTTATTATTCAATTTTTTAACGCCAAAATCACGTTGTTCAGGTAATTGCCCTTAAACTATTAAATGTCATGAATGAATGGCGTAAACCAAAAACAGAACATTTACCTACATCTATATAGCGAAGCTGCTACATATTTCATCGTAGATAGCAGATATTCAAAAACAGGTCAGTAAAATATACAAGACGGCCATAATTCTTGCAATGCTACGGCATGGGAGACGCCGGCATGCCCTTTAAAATAATGAGACTTGAAGGTATTCATAATTTTAAAACTACTTTTATATATTTTAAACGTTTTACATTACCTACGTATAAAAATAACCGAAAAATAAGCAATTATTAAAAGGTTGGCTTCAAAGCTCTAATAGTATGACTTTTAAAATCGTTATAACGAGAAAATGAAACCTTGATTAATTGCAATTGTGTAGCAACATCAGCAGAACTTTTTTCTCCAACTAAAACTTAATTAGCTTTGTATAGTTAGACGTAAAAAACGAAGGTGGCGGCTTACCCACTTGAAACAAATTTTGTTCTGATTTTGAATTAGAAGATTTACACATGAATTTTGTAATAACGATTATGATGATGATCAGATGGAATGGTATATACGCTTTGGATAACAAGGATCAGTCTCTAGAAAATTGCCGCTGGGCGTGGGGAGTGTGTAAAATGAGTAAAAAAGGAAAATAGACTCTTTGTGCATACTCGCAGAAAAATGGTGACTGGGATTAAAATGTTAGGGGGTGCATAAGTAACTAATGTAATTAACAAGGGTAATTTGTAATTAATAGCGCCTTTGTTAGACCGGTGTTGCCGGTGAAAGAAGGAGAAAAATGATGAATTGGTGGATTGTCAATTGTTGAGTTATGTAAGTGTGAAGTGTGGATGAAGGTTAAACGGTTTGTGTGACGTGTGAGTGACAAGTGGTTAGGATGCCAGGGTGCTGGTGCTGATGATGGTGAGGATGGAAGACGAGAGGAAGTGAAATCTGTAGACTGACTCTGTGAGTTGAAGTGAAGCTGTAACGTTGGAGGTAAGAGTGTTTGATGATCGTAAGAAAGATGCCGACAAGGCAATCACCGCTTTATTCTCTTTTTTTCTTCTTTCAACTCTCCGAAATCTCCGCCTTGAACATCTTCTTTAACTTCCTTCTCTACGTCCCCATCATCCATCAATTGACGCTCTCGTCCATATACCCGGCATTCGTCCGTATTTCCCATGTCGTCACAGTCACTCCATACAACAACTATGCTAACAAGTATATGTGTATTCCGTATACCTACCATAATAGGTTCCTACATTTTTGTACAACATGCAAAGAGGAAGAGGAAGGTATGCCTGAAAACGGCAGAATTTCCGCGGTCCATCGCTTCTCAAATTCAAGCTCGTCTTCCGTCTCATCCGCTCTCAAATCACCGACACCTTCTTGGTTCAAATGCAAAGTGTATTACTGAGGGATATAGTAGAGTGAAAATGCTCAAGCCAGCTAATAATTTGCCAAATGTCTGACTTTGTATGACAATTAATTATATACGCTATTTTAAATTGTGTCGGGTTTATTTACTTTTTTCTGTAGTTCTTTATTCCAGACACATCACCACAAAATACCGAGCAAATATCTTGATCATCGATATATGGAGTCAAATGATGAAGATAGTGAAAAAGGAAATCGTATCGAAGTTACGAATGACTCAGAATTAGTTACCTTTAGTCTGGGAGATGTAACTAGTCACATTCGCTGGCTTACCTGCTGTCTTCGAGACAGACAAGTAAGCCTGATTTTTAGCCACACTTGGATCGTTTTTAGCATTTTGAATGGCCGAGTTGACTGCGTCATTAATTTGGTCCCCTTCCAACTGTCGGATGAACTGTTGAAAAGACAGTTTAAGAATATATATTATTTACACAATGAAAAAGCTCCGATAATCTTTCATTTTCCGAATTCCTAGTTTGCCGGCTGGCATGTAAACATCGGGAGAAACAATTTTCCTAATGGTGAGTTTCCTACTACGAGTCCATGTTACAGTAGTACATATAAATATCTACCTACGTCGTTTCTACTCGCAACCCAACTTTTCAACTGTTTATTAAAAAAAATTAAATCCTGTTTAATTTGTGTTACCTTCTTCTCTCCCACAGTAACTTTGTTGATGTCTTCGTTCTTGGCTGGTGCTACCACTGGATCTTCCTTTTCATCTGTTAGTGCATTCGGTTTTCCTTCTGTATTCAAAAATAAATGAAATCAAACCTTCTAGATCTAATCTAATACGTCGTCTTATATATTTTTTAGTCCGTAACAAACTTGATTTATTTGGCTTGCGCTGTTGGACACAGTGCCTGTAGCACTGGCAATTAGATTGCAAAAAAGAACGGATGTATATCACAGGATTGCTTACCTAAAGTCGTTTTTGCTGCGATCATGCCGAGCAAGAAAACAGCCATGAAAACTGTGACAGTAAAATATTTTGCCATTGTGGATTTTAAAATTGTTAGTTTTGGTTTGTAATTGTGTTAAGACGAGAAGATCCAGAATGCTGCGTCTGCTAGTTTCAACTGACGGAAAATTCCTCGCTTGCTATTACGTGTTTCAACCTTCGCTTTATAGATTTCTGCTCCAACTAATTATACTCACCTACCTGCAGTCACCTACCTATATAGACTTATACATAGAGTATTACACATTTCGACTTATTGCTAATGATTCCATGATGCCATAGACGCAATTCGTCATATTGATTCCTGGTAATTTCTTTCTTACTCCGACTTCGATTTGTACATAGTCCGATACCAATTACGTGTTGTTATCTGCAGTAATGAGTGAAAACAAGTAGTTAGTGCGGAGGAAAATGTGTAATTGTAATCATAATCTTTCCACGAACATCACTAATAGTTGCATGTAGTTCTTCGGATTGTGATATTCCTCATTTACTCAGAAATGCTGGGTCGACTGTGAAACTTGTGTCTTTAATGACACCCATTATATTATGCAAATCGAAACTAATGCATCATTCCTTTCTACTATTCCAGATGACACTCCTGAAACAATTGTAATCGCGTAGAGGGAGATCTAGATGACATTTCTCTGTCGTTATTTCTTCATGTTTGAATTGGATTAGTGTGAGCACGCCGGAACTGATGATATTATTGTGTACGCCGTGGTTGAAATAATGACAACACTCCGGGGTAAAAGTGGATGGGTCTTGCTAGCTGTGCTATGCCTGCTCAATAACTCAACAACACCAACTGTCACATCTTGGCATTTGGCATCGCTCTGAGTTCTCAGTCATTGAAACTAATGACATTTAACTCCTGTGTAACTAACTGTGTGCCTCAAAAATATTTGAATGTAAACATGTAAGTGGAGCACTTATTCCTGTGTTTTCATCATGCCTTTTGCCTTATATAAATTTAGATATTGTCATCGAATTCGTGACCGTGCATCGCTATTGCTGTGATGTGATGGTAGCTGGACAATTTATCTATAGGTAGGTAGGTACTTTATTACAGATACTGGGATTGCCTATCTATGTACCTACCTACCCATGTTACATTGTCTGATATGCTGACGATGGATGCTGACGATGGGAGTCGGTGTCGGTAGTCGTAGTCGGTATTCGGGAGCAGTTTATCGTTCCTCTTATTCTTCTTGTGCAGTGCATGGGATATGATCTGATATGAAATGATGATGTCTGCAAGATAAAGAAAGACTATAAATAGATGATGCAGATGATGATGCTGGGTTGAGTTGTGGGATGTTGCTGCTACTGTAGCGTACCATTGCCATTGCTCGGCTCATATGGGACAGTTGTGTGATTTATTAGTTTTGTACGCGGTAGGCCGGGAGTCATTAGCAACTCTTCACTTCCTCCCAGACAGAGAAAGCAAAATCCACAAAGGCATACAACCCACAGATCAAACTTTACCACTTGCTCCTGCTCCTTTCCTCCTAGCTTTTTTTATCTCCTCCTCCTTTTTAACCCACATTTTCGATTCTCTTTACGCAGATACATGGATACTTTTAAATCCAAATCTAAATAATTATTTCTATTCTCAACTCAAATGGCAGCTGTCAGCTGTGCAGGAGCAACAGCGGTACGAGCTTCCAATTAATTTAAATATTTACAATAATTATTTTATTTTCGTACACATCGTATTCCCCCAGAGTGTGGATATGTACGCATGCAACTGTGTCTTCGTGTTTGTGACAAACTACTACCAGCTTCAAAATTCTACTAGTATCAGTCGTACATGTGAACATAAATATAATCTACATAAATGCACCTACCCAAATCTCGAAAAACGTGTACCCACTGCTATGCAATTTACAATATTGTTTACACAGGTCGGGGGGATTAGAGGATTTTCTACCTTAAGAAAAATATTCACAAAGGTTTTATACTTGAAAGTCACAGGCACATAACATAATTGATATAAAATGCGCAGGATAATCGCTCGGGTTGGAGACAGTTTCGTGCCACTACAATGCTACTAATATGCATTAGTTTTATCACTATCATTAGTACAAACCTATCTCCTTCTAATAGCTTTTGTCCTATATATGTTTGTGTTACCAGTCAAAGCCAAAAGCAAAGCTGGAGTCAAAGCTAATCGTGAGTGCCAAATGTTAAACTTAATATGCGTAGATACATATAGGGAAGGTTTAGTATGGAAATACATAGGTATGTATCTATACCCATATCGCTTCGCATTACCTTTATCCTTATCTATCTGCCTATCTCGATGTGAATAGAATACGACGAGTAAGCTCAAGTGATAAACGTGCAGGATCGACCTCAACCGAGCTGAGATAGTTAGGAGAAAGGGAGGCAGTGCAGTGCATCCACACAATTAGAGATAGTTAGCCTGTAGGAATAAAAGGAATGTGAAGGAAGTTGCAGGATTTTTTAATTGCGACAAATTCCAGGTTAAATTTTGCGTGGAGCACACGTCGTCAAGAAGGAGAGAGAGAGAGAGCGAGAGAGAGAGTTTCCCCACGATTTGTCTGATGGACGTTACGTTAGGCGAAATAGGAACAGAGAGTAGGTATATATATATGTATGATGTGGGTACAAGGGAAAAGGGAATATATGGAACGTCTGCATGTACCTATGGAAATGTAAATGTAATCGCCGAGAAAGAATATCGCATCTGCGTAACTATCTTCACATCTAGAAAGTTTATTTAACATGTTTTCTTGCCGACTGGAGCGGCGGCTTCACCAGCCCTTTGATCTTTCGGCATTCTACAAACGTCTACAGCCCATCTTACCCACATTCAAATCTGATGGAGCTAAACTAATAAATCCTCGATTGAACCATACATCTTCATCTTGCCAAGTCAGGACTGAAACTGAAACTTTACTGGGAAAAAATAGGGAAATTTCCGATACCCTGCTACCAATACCCGCTCTCTCTCGTCTTACTAACTAAGCCCATGCTTCCAAATCCATGAAAACCCATAGCTATGCGTCTAGATTAGTAATACCATACCTAAGGATTTCATACTGACGACGAAATCATAATTTCTACCCGCTTTACCATTTATTACTGCACGCAGCAAACGGATACATGAATACAAATCACAGGGACAATGACCAATCCATATTCGTATTCTTGATACATGGACACTACCTACGAATACAAATAAGTACACCCTCACTGATTATTTATACGGATCTATACTCTTCATATTGTACTAAGTAATAACTCACTTATTTTCCATAAGAGAAAGGCCAGACTACTAACTGAAGTTGTGCAGCCGTAAAGCAAGTAATAACTTGGTTTATGTACTTGGTTGATTGGCATAATCTAATTAAAATCGTCGTAAATCACAAGAGCGTAGAAATGCTTCGGAATTATTGTGTATTTACAAATTTAATTGAAGTATGCTCGGCTGGATTAATAATTAATAGCATGCGTATCAATCAATGAATCAGTGCAATGATAACATGTATGAAGGGCGCTGTAACTGTAACTATTTTGATGTTTCTTATTTTTTTTCTTGGTTATTCTGGTGAGACGAGACAGAGTGAAAAAAACGGAATACGTATGTACTGTGGCGGGGAGAAGTTGGGGTTTGGTTTTGGAATAGGAATAGGAATTGAAGTTGGCTTTGGCTTTGGCTTTGGAAGTGGAATTGGGATTGAAACAGGAATATCACGAATCGCGACAGCATGGTGAAGTCTGATGGATTAACATTAAAAGCGAGATAGTTGGAAGAGTCTGTTATCAGCCAGAGTTTATATTTACCCTAGATTTGTTGACCTTTTCATTTTTGGACATGATAAAAGGGTCAGAGGTGTTTGTGGATAGTCTTGAGTTGTTGTTCAGATACCGAGATACTTTCTATAAATCTATACCATCTCCCCCTTACTACAATCACCACTTCCACTACCTACTCCATACATGCATTGCATTACCCACATGACAACAACTACAATCTCATTTACTTGCAAGTATACAGAGCACTGGAACTGATTCTCACTAGTTACACTTAGCACATTTTACATCTACGACTCACCTACACTCACACTCTCCCATATCTCTTTCTGTCTCATGTAACTCATGTTGTAGCTGTCGCCGTTCATTTCAGGCATTACAGCAATGCAGCTATCTCTTGCTTTACTACTCACCCACGACGGGCAGCCCATTCATGACAAAATGACAACTAGTAGGACGTCGGGCCATTTCAGTATTACTCCAGGCTTGATTCTCCCCCCCCCTCTCTCTCTCTCTCCCTTTCAGGCTGTATCTTCACCTTCCCCTCCACAGAAAACGTAAACGTCTCCGATTGATTTTAACTGACTGCAGTCACAATCGTCAACCAAGACCAAGACCAAGTCACACTTGTTTTAGATTTCTTGAGTGAATTTTTTATCTCATCCTGTCCATTCTGATTCAATAATGTAGAACTTTCAAAGCATTCCATGTAGTTTCCTAATCTTTCAAAATTGTATCGTCTATCTTGAATTCGAGTTTTTGGGCTATTAATACCTCATGTCAGCCAGGCAGAGAGCAGAGCAAGATATGGAATTGAAACCCATTAAAATTCCATATCAGAGGAATAACGAAAATAAAATAATAAATAAACCACAGGCTGCATTTTCCACGAACCGTAAATGTCTGGTGACAAGTAAAAAACAGAAACACATTTGATTTACGCTCTTTTCTCCTATACAATGCACTGTTTGTGATGCTACTGCATATTGACGCCACCACGCTTTGCAACAATAATATAATTATTACAG
>JAAXYX010001771.1:0-20735 GCA_036851915.1 Ptenothrix huangshanensis | reverse complement strand
GTAAATTTTCCAGACACACATTTCAATGAAATTAAAACCAAGGAATAGGAGTAGTCTGATTTATCCTTGAAAGCGATCCAGTATACTTAGTAACGTGATACACGTTGTATAATGACGCAACTAAATGACTAATAAGTTCTGGCATTAAAATAGAAAGTATCGAAATCAGTTTATTTTATAATAATATCAATAAAACTGTGCATAAAGTGTTTCTGTTTATGCTCTCAGCAAATTTTTTGGCTAATACCTAATTATTGTCTAAAAATTTACTTTGAGGTTTCCTCTGGGATATCGATTTCCGAACACAAAAAGTAGAATATTTTTCTACTACGTAGAAGTGTAAATCGAAATAATATTTATTTTTACTTTAAAACCACATCTGGAAGAAGAACGGTTGCAGTTTAACGACCGATTTAATTTAAAATTCTAGTTTAACGTCAAGCGTGAAATCATCAAATTCAGAATTTAGTCGTAACTGATGACCCTTGGAGAAGTGTTACTAGTGAGCTGTGGTTTTGAGTAACACTATCAATTTATAATAATAGCAGTAGGAACACTGTAAAAACCGGTACATCTAAAACGATAAAAACCTACTCGTATTTGGTATATTTTTAAACGCAATTGGGGTGTGGCTCAAATGTATGTAGGTATTTCAAAATCTAAAGTAAGGAAGGAAAATAAAAAGCCCACATTTCGAAAAGGCGTGAAAAGAGAAAAATAAATGCTTCGAAAAGGCGTAAAAATGCATCAATAAAAGTTATAATAAAGGAAAAAAACTAAAAAATCGAGGTTTCGAAAATACTTAAAAAAAATATGTTTCCAAAAATAACAGAATCAAAAAAAAGTTTAAAATTAGTTTTTGTTGCGCTTATGATACATCCTGTGTTTATAATCAGATTAAAAGCGTATAGTTATATTATTATGAACATTTTAAAGTAGTTTCCTGCGTTATAAAATCTAAAGTAAGGAAGGAAAATAAAAAGCCCACATTTCGAAAAGGCGTGAAAAGAGAAAAATAAATGCTTCGAAAAGACGTAAAAATGCATCAATAAAAGTTATAATAAAGGAAAAAAAACTAAAAAATCGAGGTTTTGAAAAAACTTAAAAAAAATGTTTCCAAAAAGAACAAAATAAAAAAAGTTTAAAATTAGTTTTTGTTGCCCTTATGATACATCCTGTGTTTATAATCAGATTAAAAGCGTATAGTTATATTATTATGAACATTTTAAAGTAGTTTCCTGCGTTAAGATTCTTTAGTTTTTAT
The DNA here is from genome assembly GCA_036851915.1 of Ptenothrix huangshanensis. Lineage (NCBI taxonomy): Eukaryota > Metazoa > Arthropoda > Collembola > Symphypleona > Dicyrtomidae > Ptenothrix > Ptenothrix huangshanensis. Next base: position 19,471 of record JAAXYX010001771.1, on the reverse strand, counting down.
AGTGTAGTAGTCAAAATTCACTGTCCTCCATTATCTCGAACGTTCATACAATGTCGTTTATCTCTTATGGTTCCCTCTCCCCTTGGTGGAAGGAGTGGAACTTCCCTCTTGGTCAATTATTAAACAACTTTTGTCCGGGGAGAAATTGTCCCAGAGAATCTTCTGCCTTTCACCAAATACCACAAACATTCCTTTCATGTGCATCTTAAAGTCCCTATAAAACCTCTTTGAAACCTTGCTATATAAACATTATTTCCTTGAGTACGTCTATAACTGTGACGACGCGATGTAAAAATTCCTCTTAAATGTTTACATTTTACATTCATTGTAACTGACTTGCTGTAATTCAGACATGACGCATTTCCAACCACTAACCTACAATAAACTACAAAGTATGTTTTATGTCAAAGAAAACGATATCCTTGAAATTAACGTTAACAATAACTTTCAATTTGGAGACTCTGGTGTCCACAGGAAAATAAATGTTTAAAAGCCGCAAATAAATTATGCATGAATATCCTGCGGAAAGTTGTGAGTAGTAGTTGTTTCCTGTTCAGCGCTTCGTAGTACTAGGAAGTGCAATCTCGATCACGATTCGAAGCTTTATAATGTATGCAGTGTGTATACGCTATGTAAGAAAATTACCATGCAACATCCCATTTTTCAAAAATCCATGTTCTGAATGTATTTCACTTATACTTTAGCGAACCAAACATATGGCAAACGTCGAATAAAATTTAAAATTTTTAACTTTTGATTTAACTGAACGTTGAACGAAAATTTTCAAAAAAGAATGGCAGTAATATTGTTCAAAACCTTTTCACTTCGCCCGCTTAAATGCTTGATACGCTAAATATGCAATGAATTATTATTACAAGATTAATTCTACGTTGAATGCAAGTAAAAGTTACCTGCAAAAAGTTTTGCATCTTACTAGGATTTGGAATAATCTTGAACGTAGTTTGGCTGCATATTAGATTCTAAAAATCTACAGTACACTTTTAACACATCCATAGTACATCTAAATTGCTTCTCAAGGTCCAAGATGCATTTTAATACGAAAAGTTTAGTAGATCAACAAAGAAAAATAGACGTTATAAAAAATGTAAAAAAATAAAAAAATAGTTATTTTAAAAAAGTGTGCATTAAGAATTTTTCTGTTTCCTCCAGACTTTTTGCAGTCTTGATGTCGAGATTGCATTCCCTACTTACTTAAATACTGAGGGTAATTATTTAAAGCTTGTTTATTCTGATTGCAATCCTTAACTGTGATCCTACTGGCAATTAGAAGCAGTTAGAAAGTTAATATTTCCCGATTACTTGAGAATGTAGCTTTTTTTTACTTAGTGTTAGGCGATCATACTTAATCTTTCGGTCTTAAGCTTTTTAATGGAATGCCTTAATTCTTCGAGCCAGCAGAAGGAGGGATGATTTAAGCAATTATACTCCCTTTCTCCCATTTACCCAAAGAGATGAATGAGAGAAGGGTTTGGGTAAAGACCATTGCGTAAAACCCCCCTTTAACGATTTTTATAGCCTTAAGTGCTAGACAATTTACTAGAAGTCTCGGTATAACAAATAAGTTGTTGGTAATAGTATTAATGAGCTATGCGAAACCATTTAAAATGGCAGTACACATATCACTGGTCACAGAAAAAAAGACCGTTTATCTTGCTGAAAGGACTTGGGGTAACTAAGCTGGTCATACTCTCTCGACAATAATGACATGTTTGTGTAAACGAGAGTAGGTATGTGTATTTTTCTATTTGGCAGTAAGCAGTAAAGATGGCAAAATACAAACGAGCTGAGCTGACAGAAGAAGAGGATTCCGTACACATTGATCATATGAAGGCGCATGTTCTTCCAATACAACCACCTGGAGTTTGGGAATCTCGCACTTTCCTGGAAAAATTGCTTCTCTTTTTTATACTTTTATTGGTTATTGGAATTTGCGTTTTAACCGCCTTTTCCATTCGAGGATGGGGATCATCTTATAGTGTGCAGTTTTTTCACAGAGGTATTTATTAATTAATGATCCCAAAATGCTTAAACAATTTTGCATTTACTGTTTAATTAAAAATTATTCGTTCTTAATTTTACAGGAGAGACTTGTTTGACTCCAACCTGTATTAAAATTGCTTCAGCAGTGCTTTCATCAATGAATGCTTCGGTTAATCCATGTCAAGATTTTTATCAGGTACACGAGAGTTCTCCTTTAAGTTGGGATCTTTTCCGCTATTACATTTCACAGCTGCAATTCAATACACATTATTATTTACAAGGGTAATGTATACGACAGGCGGTTTCGTTTCAACAACATGAGTGCTCATGACTTTGGTATTTTTCAGTACGCGTGTGGGGGTTGGGTTCAGGAAAATCCCATTCCCGACGGGAAGTCGACATGGGGCACATTCCAAAAGCTTGGTCAGCAAAACCAGCTGGTCATGAAAGCTGTGCTGGGTAAGTTGCATCAAACTTGTAAAGCAATTCTTGGAATTCAGAAAACTTGGCATTTGAATTTTGAAAAGCTTTGTTCTCACACTTGATTCCCTACATGGAGCATGTGAACGAGGGAATTATGAAAAATGGAATTTTAAGATGCGCATTTGTCTGGATTTTCCTGTTTAGAGAGGGAAAGCGTGTTAAATAGTACGGCGGAGCTGAAAGCACAAAAATTTTACAAATCCTGTATGGATATAAATGAGACTCAAGAACAACTTGGGGCTGGACCTCTAAAAGAGTTATTAGTGAAAGTTGGCGGTTGGTCCGTCTCACCGAGTAACTTTAGTCTGAGCAATTGGAAATTCGAGACACAACTTCAAACTCTACACAATACATACAACATGGGTGGCTTCTTTTCATGGGCTGTAGGCGAGGATGACAGGAATTCCACGCGCCACACTATCCAGGTACGTTACATTATGTAGTCCCCATCACATCGACAGCAAAACAAGTCAACTTTCTAACGCTTTCTTCCTCCGGAACGACAGCATTCAAAGAGACAAGTTTTCACTTTCAACTTTGTCATTATTTGTCTCTCTAGATCGACCAAGGGGGTCTCACTCTACCCAGGGAATACTACCTCAACCAAACGTACGCAAATGTTGTGGATGCTTATTTGAACTACATGACCAAAGTAAGTCGGAATAATATGTAGGAAAAGCACATCAATAATTTATTCATGACTCGTAGCTTAAGTTAAGCACTTGGAAATTTGTACGTCAGTAGACAAGGAAGGCGATTAGACTTTATCTTTGCATAACCTTCACGATTTTATGTAGATGGGGATGTACGCAGTTCTTGAATATGATTTCGTATGCTGTTTTTGTGATGCCGTTATTGCTTATTTTATTACGAGAAAACCTTGTAAAAGCAACACTAACTATCTATATAGTACGTATTAAGATTTTAACGAGAGATAAGAGTGTGTGGCGCCTAGCTGCATCCCACCGTCATTGGAACGATCGTATAAACAAGTAAAGGTTCGAATCAGTCATCCTTTCAACGTTTCTTGCACAAACTAAAATAGTTTGGCGAGTTGAATGTATCTTAAGAGTCTACCTTTCATGAAACTAATCAACAAAGTACGCAAAAGTTTTTGCAAAATGCCAACAAAAATCTGGCTTAGGTTTTTCTTCCCTATTGCTGCCTTAGCTGTCACCAGAATCCTTGAAGTGGATCAATATTTGTGAATAGAACGCTGAGTGAAATTTGAAAAGATTTGCCATGCTCACATGCTCATACATGTATGGATAGCGGGGACAGAGAACCTACTAATATTAGCTTTACTATTGGACTTTGGCGTGTCAACTGCAACGCTTGATATCGTTCGGTCGATGTTCTGAATCTTCACTTGATGTGATGGCTATTGATCCAGTCTCGAAATATAATTTTATGGCTCATTTGAGTACTTTGCCGTTACAGTTTGTTTGTGTGTTTCAGGTTGGTTTATTACTTGGAGCAGAGAACGAGACACGAACTCGAGAGATGATGAAGGCTGTAATAGATTTTGAAACGGAGATTGCAGGTGCAACCATTCCGTCCGAAGAAAGGAGGGATGATGAGAAGTTGTACCACGCCATGAATTTGACATCGCTTCAACAGCTTCACAGCGCCGTAAATTCTATTAGCTCCTAACTAACTAAGCTCTTTTCAATTTATCTCCAGAGGAAGCACACAGTATGAAAGATTGTTAGAATTAAAGCCTTGATTATTTCTTGGATTTCTCAAGGTATCCTGGGTCGAGTATTTTAATAATGCTTTCAAGAACGCCAACCGTACATTTCATAACGGAGACATTGTCGTGGTTTATGCCCCAGTCTATTTAGCCAATTTGTCGAGAATCATTGAGAAAAGGAAAGCATCGGATGAAGGGAAACGAGTTCTTAATAACTACTTGGTTTGGCATACCGTGAAAACGATGACCTGTTGTTTGTCCAAGGCTTTCAAAGATGCTGAGAAAATTCTCCGGAAAGCCATTATGGGCTCGGACGGTAATCGAATTTTCTTCAACTCCAAATAGTAGGAAACAAGTTTATAATCGCATTAGGAATTGAAGAACAGGAAAAAAAGTAAATGTACTTGATAATGCAGGGACGGAAGAAACTTGGCGGACTTGTGTGAGTGACACAAATAACAATTTGGGATTCGCTTTGGGAGCCATGTTCATCCGAGAAGCTTTCCACTCTGAAGCAAGACCCATGGCCCAATATATGATAGAAGACATTAGAAAAGCTTTTCAGGAGAATTTAAAATATCTTGAATGGATGGATAATGATACTAGGAAGTTGGCAGGGGAGAAAGCAGCTACTACCACAGATATGATAGGATTCCCAGATTTTATTCTGGTTCCAGAGGAACTGGATAAAAAGTATGCCAACTTAGACATAAATGAGACTGACTACTTTGGCAATGTTTTGCGCGTCAGTCACTACACTTTAGAGAAGAATTTAGTGAAAATTAATGAACCAGTAAATAAGACTAAGTGGGGAATGACGCCCCCGACTGTGAATGCGTATTATACACCAACAAGTAATCAAATGGTGATTCCAGCTGGAATCCTACAACAACCTTTTTTCGACCCAGGCTATCCTAAAAGTATTAATTATGGAGCAATTGGAGTCGTCATGGGGCACGAGCTTACACATGGGTTTGACGACCAAGGTACCTACTTACGATGTTTCTATCCTTTCCCTGAAGCACACACGTGCCATTCTATTGACTCAATTTATGTGATTTAACTAACCATTATAAAATTTCCTTTTCAGGTCGGGAATATGACAAGGACGGAAACTTGCATCAGTGGTGGCAGACCGACACCATAAACAAATTTAAGAAAGAGACCGAGTGCATTGTCAATCAATACTCGTCATTTAAAATTGAAGGAGAAAGTTTGAATGGAAAGCAAACATTGGGGGAAAATATAGCTGACAATGGAGGGCTCAAAGCAGCATTTCATGCGTATCGCAATCTTAAAACTAGAGATTTTAGTTTACCTGGCGTCAATGTTACCCAGGACCAATTATTTTTCATTTCTTTTGCACAGGTAATTTCATCCCCAAATAACTATTATTAATAGGTATTCATTTTGTATACCAAAAATTGCTTTACAATCAGCATTACTTTGTTCCAACAACAATCTAACTAATTGATTACAAACATTTGATTTCAGGTTTGGTGCTCAGCCAGCTTAAAAGAATCATTAGTATTACAAATACAAAATGACCCTCATGTCCCAGCTCCACTTAGAGTTCAAGGACCGTTAGGCAATCTCAATGAATTCGCAGAAGCATTTAATTGCCCCATTAACTCTCCGATGAATCCGACAAAAAAGTGCACCGTTTGGTGAGCTTGATGGTTTTATTTTCAACGTACGTACTTACTTCAAACCGATCGCATCGAATCGTACAGTTGTACGTCTATGTCTTGAGTCGGTCGAGATGGACAAGACGAATGCTAATGCTAATTTATTTAGATATATAAATCAGTAATTATATATCTGTCATTATTCATCATACACAATCTCGTCGAGTGAGTTGCAAGTTCAAAACAGTTACTAATTGTGTTCATTTAACTAGCTTTATTTAGTCAGTCTTCTCTGTTCCGTGATTCACAAAAGTTCACTGTATTCCAGACTGAAATGTTGTTTCAGTACTTCTATATGATAATACGATATTTTGCACAGTAGTTCATTCATTAACCCACAATTATTACGTACTTACACATCAGTTTAAAAGTTTTGTTTTCTGTTCCTTACTTCAGACTAGAATTTTAGAATTTTAGAAAATATAACGATCATATTCTAGGTAATAGTTTCTACATATTTCTACCTATGTAGGTATAGACGAAATTCGGTGACTGAGATCCTTCATGTTTTACCATGAGAACGTTAACCAACCATTTAATGATTAGAACTGAAATTATCTGCATTTAATTTCAATAGTATTCCAAGTTCATGATATAATTAATTAAGCATACCTAGTCATTTAATGTATAGCGACCAAAACTACACATCTGCAACCCTTTAGAAATATAATGACATATCTGTGTTTGTACCTGAACCTGTAAGGGCAATTAGCTTGCTATAGTATTGTAAAACCGTTTCTTGTGATATTTATTATTTGCGAGTACCTACCTCCAAAACAGTCAACTTCTGCTACTTACTACTAATTCGCCATTTCATTGTACAGTCGATCGACAACGCGGGATTCCTGTTATGTTATTAGTGTCGTAAACGCAAACTTATACTTGGTTTATGATTCATACCGAATGCCAACAATGATATTAAATAACAAAATTCAATGTGGCCAACATTCCTTTCTCAGATATTTATTGCATAATTGGTCGCTCATGAAGAAACCATAGGCGAAGGGAGCCAATAAAAGCGATTACAATTTCGTTCTAAGCTCAGCCGGTGTAAAGAGCCCTTTTTCTGTTACGATGCCTGAAATAAACTCCGCCGGGGTCACATCAAATGCTGGATTCCACACCGAAATTCCTGCTCATAATTATTATATTATAAATATAAATAGCCTATAATGTCTTTTCAGTAAGTTAAGTTTAGTAAAATACGGAGGCGAATTTACTTTTAAGAAAATAGAAATATTCTCACCTTCTGGAGTAATTCTTATGCCGCCGATGGAAGTGACTTCTTCCTGTGCCCGTTGCTCAATTACAATCGATTCACCAGATTCAATAGTTGAATCTATAGATGAAAACGGCGCAGCAATGAAAAATGGCACATTATGGGCTTTTGCGGCAACAGCAAGCTAAAATCAGAAACCACGAAAATCATACATTATTACGCTGAAACAAAGCTTTATTCTGACACATGTGTTTTTACAGATAATTAAATAAGGTTTCACCTGATAAGTTCCAATTTTATTTGCAGTATCACCGTTGGACACGACGCGATCAGCCCCAACAACTACAGCAGAAACATTTTTAGTTCTCATCAGCCACGATGCAGCAGAGTCGCATATAAGGGTCGACGGAATCTTTTCATGAAGAAGCTCAAAGGAAGTCAGTCTTGCACCCTGATTGTATGGCCGAGTCTCAGTAAAGAACACATGATCTGTTTTTTGTTGAAGAAAAGGAAGAGCAAACGATGTAACATACAAAAGCATTAGACAGAGTAATCATATTATTTGGTCCACAAGTCCTAACAGGAAGCAATGTTATCACGAGCATAGAAATTCCGCTCGATCTAATAACTTAAAATGAGACCACTGAAATCGTATTAGTTAGGTAATTAATTCATTACAAACCTAGTTTTTGCTGCTGATGTAAAGCACGAACAACTCCTAAGGCAGTTCCGAAGCCTGCTGTTGCAAGTGAGCCGGTATTACAGTGAGTCAAGACGATAGCTTTACCATCAACTAATTTGTTCGCGGCCAGAATTGCTTCCGCTCCTACGCTCCCAATGGCTTTATTTGTATCCAGGTCAATTTGAAGAAGAGCTTCTGTATACTCCACTATCCTGTTGAGTTGAGATGTGTTTCTTAAAACATAGCGCCGTGCGGGTGTGCCATAATTTTGTAGCTCAAATAGCTTTATCTTCAAGTATATAACTCATTTGAAGTTTTGGAAATAGGCACATTATTTGCTTTCGAGGGCATGGGACTCATTTATCCAACAATAATTGCATGCTAGATGTAGTAAATTCCATATAATTACATTTACGTAGGCAGTTAAGTACCTTGACTTGAGCAGGTTGACATCATCCGAGTTTGCACTCCACTCTTTCGCTAGCTCTACAAGCTTCAGTCCCTCCTTTCGCATGTTGACAGCAGTGGGGCGAGATGAAATCAAAGAATTAATTCTGTCCTCCAAATAGTTCAGAAGAAGGTGGTTGTCCGTCAAGTCCGGTTGTCCATTGTGAATTTCCACGGCTACGCTTAGGCAACCAACCATGGCGATGAGCGGAGCTCCACGAACTTGCATTGTTATTATAGCTTCCATAGCATCACTCACAGATTTGACGTCTCTAAAAACTAACTCATGAGGGATCTTCAGTTGGTCTAAAACCTTTAGGGAGCCTCGTGTGTATTTTATCGATTGAAGAACGTCGGATGAGCTCATGGTCAAGTCTTAATATTTTACCTAGACTTATTTTTTCACTAGAATTATTGCAGGTAATATAAATCTTAAGGTAGCAAAAGATTACAAAGAGGTTAATCTTCTTTTGAGATTCCTTTCAGTCCACAAATATTTCAAGACTAGATAATACTAATATTTTATAGACAATATCAATAATTCGAGATGATTGTAGTTTCAAGTGTGTGCAAAGACTGCCAGTGGATTTTAAAAAACACGGGAAGTCGGCAGTAACTCGAAAATCCCCAGATCCTAACAGGGCTTACGAAGCTAAAACACACTGCTACAATGCTACACTACAGAGGAGACTAGTCTACTGAATAACCACATCAATGATTGACGACAAAAGCTGGACACAGAATTTAAAAGCACTGTACAATACCGAAGTGCGAGTGCATTATCATAAATGGAGGGACCATGCATAAAGTATGACTGCCAAGATTATAAATAATACCTATACGGCAAAGAACATCAACAACAACAACAGCGACGAGAGATTCCGTATTTTGTTCATCATAAAATACCTATCTAAAATAATAGTGTAATAGANACTGTACAATACCGAAGTGCGAGTGCATTATCATAAATGGAGGGACCATGCATAAAGTATGACTGCCAAGATTATAAATAATACCTATACGGCAAAGAACATCAACAACAGCAACAGCGACGAGAGATTCCGTATTTTGTTCATCATAAAATATCTAAAATAATTGTGTAATAGAATTCCAGTAAAGTACATTTACTGAAAGTACCTCAGTTAATAAAACATCCTAAATCACGGTCGTTAACTTCACGTTTTATAATAATTTTTTTCATCGGTATTTCAGATGTCCTTCCATACACTCATTCTTCATCCTGGAATTATAGTTTATGTACGGTTCCCAAATGTAAAATGCATAATTCATCCAGAAAAAGTGGTAGAGCTCGTATATTAAATTAAATGGAAATAGCAGATCTTATCAATCGTTGACCGTACCGTACATTCAGCTTATCTTCTTGCCACTCCTAATTGAAGCATCAGTGCGTCATGTCATAATAAACGGAAATAAAAATTTATAGCAGTAGCTATTGCAAGTTTTAAAAGTTGTTCTTGTGGATTTTCTGATATTAAAGAATATCTTTTCCAACAGTTTGTGTAATTATATTATCCTGTACATTTTCTAGGTAGTAAGCACCAATCATTCAGGGGCATCCTGGAATCGATGAAATATATTATTACCAGAAATAACAAAAATATTACTTGTATATTTTAAAATATTTTTTTATTACTTTCCTTATTAATTTGACTTATTTCTTTTGAGTATGTAATCCCACATAATCTGTAGCATTCCATAGTGATCCTCCACTCCCAAATCCTAACACAAAAATTTCTGTGCCGTTGGCATTCCTGCAATAATCGATATATTTATATGGGCAAAATAAAATAATATTTCAGACGTTCTGACTTTTCGATCCGTCTGGAACATGTTTTTTGGGAAGGGGGCTTGGGGGGACTTGGGTTAAAATTAAGCATTTTTAATGTCTTCAAAAATACATCTTTTTGATATTTTCAATTATTATTACATACACCAAATTAAATTAAAATTAAACCAATTAAAACTGAAAACAGGTGTTCAGATTTAACTTTACCGAAATATTGTAATTTTTCGTTTTGCACACGTTCGACTAAAATTAGGATTCTCGAAAACCATCTGCTGTTTAGATTTTCTGAGAAAAATATGCTTTAGCATTTTTATTGTACATATACGTAATTATATTGAAAGGTTTACCAAACCTGGAAAAATAGTAATACGAATCTTACTTTTACGAAAGGTCTTTTTAGCTATTGCGGTTTTCCGACTACCCATTCATTAGTAAGCACAAGGACAAAATTAATACATATAACTATGGATAATCGAGCTCCTGGATTAACCACGCATGACGTATAAATCTGAGAAATGCAATTACGTTTATGAAAACTTTTGTGGTTTTAAATGTTAAAAACATTTTCTTAACCAATTAGCACATTCAATTTCTACCAATGATTCATACTTCAAAACCGCAGTTTTATCATTAAAAACGATTCCTTTTACGATCAATATACATGTGGGTTTGATGTCCCAAGCAGCCTCATATCTTTCAAGGATTAATAAATTAATAACCAATAGCGCAACCAGGCGTTGGTCAGGTAGACCCAGGCCTATATAGGAATTTAAAAAAAAATTACATAGATTTTTTTAAAATACACGGAATAGACGTAGTGTTTTTAATTTGCACAGAAAAGTCCATTTTTTAAAAATTAACACGAAAGAGAGGGTTTTTGTTGTTTACACGGAAAAGGCTCAATTTTTTTTATAAATTACACGAAACGACTCCAGTTTTTAAAAAATTTACACGGAAAGGCCCATTTTTTTGATAATTTACACTAGATAAGATGCAGTATTTCAAAAAAAAAATTTAGACGGCATGAGGAGGAGGATGAGTTTTTCATGTTTTTTCCAGGTATACACTAAAACAAATCCTGCGGGCGCTACTGCAGTGCTAATAGCATCAAAGGCTACCTTCTTTAAGATGGCATTTGATGTAGATAATTAAATATTTTAGTCGTCACAACATTAACATTGACTCCAACTCTAGCCAAGCCATAGGTATCTGTTACATTTTACATTCCCCCCAGTTGATCTTCCTGTAAGTACGGGCGTTGCGTAGGGAAACTGCGAGAGGAAGGGAACTGCGGCTGCTAATAGCAAAGCAATACTTGGACTTGGAGGAAGGAAAGGAGGATCTGTGTAAACGGAAAAACCAGCACAAGCCCTCAACTCCTTGAGGGATAAGTTGCTCTTTGCCGTCCTCCCAAGCGCCATTTATCAATTTAGGTGTCTGGTTCAGGAGACTATAAATTCAATTAAGCGTCCCTCCACTAACTATTGATTATCTATTTAAATTCATCTATGTGCTAATTGTGTGTCTCATTTACTTTATAAGTTACTCAGATGTAAGTGTGTGCATTTATACATAAAGCTACATCTACAAGTAGTTCACTTCCAATCGCCTATCATTCCACTACCTTCAAGCAAATTCCAACTTCAACTTGCCGTCGACTTCGAAGACGGAGAGAGTTGAACCGGATCGGACGTCGAAGCATCGGACTGAACGGAAGTCTTCACAATAATATTATTCCCAATTCCAAACTTCAGTATTGTTTCTCATTTCATGTTGTGAATTAAAGAGCTCCTGCACCGATGAATTTGTGTTACCTTTCACCTTTTCTAGCTAGTTTTTAACTGGCCAAGTGTTCTGTCGTGGCTGGTGGTCCTGTGCATCCTTCCTTGTAAGTCATATATAATAATAATATGTTTCACAATTTGTATTACAACTCTCAGTGGCAACTGTCACCTTGAGTAGTTACTGCTTTTGTAATTAAAACCAACACTTGCTATTTTAAAGTTTGAAGTTAGTGTGTTGTTTTGGATGCTCACATCTGTCAACTGATGTGCAGCAAGTATAAACACGTCCCAATGGTAGATTAGCTATTGTAAGATGATGCAAATTGCACATCATTTGTACGACAGGACGTCGAGGTAAAGAAGATAGGGTTAAATGAGCCGGTACATGATTTCCCTTTTAGTATTCATGAGAGTTAGGATTCTATGCATAAATAAACAATGTTTACACTTTTAAAGTAGGTATCTTACGGTTGGGTGTATTGGTATTTGACAGGTGACAGGTGTAGCGATGATAACTCGTAGTCGGTGTGCAGAATTAGTATTCTATAATTTTCAGTTTGATGCTTCAAAGTCATGTAATTCTTGTATTGGTAGGTATTGATTGTGTATAGATAGATGCTTGTAAAGTAAAAATAGATAAACGGCATCATATCAGTAGGATGAATAAAGGAAATACAGGTATAATTATATGTACACTTTAAACAAACAGCATACAGTTCCGGGTTGGAGGTTTGTACGGTTTCGCATTCCAGTAAAAGTTCAAAGGTCAAAGCGCTGCTTTGTGAAAAGATCGCAGACAGATAATGAGATTCAGGTGTACCAATTTATTTCGGTTTCAGGAGTTCTGTTAAACACTTGAGTCATGTGCCCATATATATTTACTACATATTTGGTAGTAAATTATCTGCGGAAATATATATATATATATACATTGTCCTAAATAGTAATGACTAACTTGACTACATGTTTTTGTGGGAGCTAAATACTATATATTAGCTGTTGGTTAAACTCCGTTCTTTTTCATCGTAACAGTCATAAACTTTACATAGCAAATTTATGTTTCGTGTACTGATCGTGAGTCTATTTAGACTAACCTTGTCGGAGGATAGTGACAGGTTTTATGTTAATAAAGTTTCTTACTCTATTGGTCTTACACTAAAAGGCAAAAGAGACCACAGTATCTTGCTGCTACTTATGGAACAATATATCACCACGTTAGCAAAACCATTGATTTTTCTAACGACTACTACAATTGTTTTTATAAAATGTTTTTGACTCAAAAAAATTGAGATGTATTCTAAGGGGATTTTTTTAAATTGGGTCAACAACAGTGCTAGGTTATTTTCTGCAGTAGCGGTATCGTGAAAGGATGCTCAAATTCGTATTACTACAGCGAAATCTGATTCAGCAGTAAAAACATAGGTATTGCAATGAAATATGCTGACCCTTACTATAGTCTACAACATCATATTGGATTTTAGGCGATGTCGTTATAACAGATTAATAAGTCTTGTGCTCTGATTGTTTATACACGAGATATTTCTCCGGAATATCATTAATTAGGTATACAATTTGTTTTACAGTGTTGTTAGGTCGGTATTCGAATTTATTGCGGTGTAAATAGGTGTTATTAAACCACATGATGAAGAGTAACACTGTATTGAAGGTCGCGTATGGTCGTACTGCAATTGTCTCTGCCATTGTAAATAATAAAAAAATAAGCTTCTTTATGCTTGTTAGTCAACATGGCCGGATATATTTTAATATATATGTATATATATATATTTTATATTTTAATATTCAGAAATTATAGTTATATATTATAAGACAGTTATATTTATATAGACAATTATAAATATCCAGTTATTTTAAATTTGACATGAAACATTCGTTGGTTAATACTCAGAGTGATCTCCAGAAGCCCAACTAAAAAGTGCCAACTCCTTATTTTGTCTTTTCTGGTTTTGCTTGTAGTCATATTTGGATATTGTTCATGTTTGGATTCTTAAATGACGATATTCTTCAGCAGTAGATAGAGTCTTTAATTTTTTGTTTTCTCTTGATTTTTTTATGTCACCTATGATTACTGCACATACATACACTAAAACGGTATACATACTTATATACCTTCTTAATTCACTTCAGCGAAATTCCATGTTGGTAACTGCATTGTGGCTCAATCTCCGCCGCATAATGTTGATTTGATTATGACGTGATGAAGGTGTTGTTAGGTGTGTTTCCCTTCGTAATTGTAGACGACATTTTCTTCGAGCTCTGACAGCTTGATTTTGAGTAAACGTGAATGGTGCTGGTTGATAGGAACATGTTTTTTTCTGCAGATTTTACTGTTGATTTGTTCAGTACAATTTCACAGTGCTTTGACTGTGTCATTGAATAAAAACGTACTGTATACTGCACCCTATAAATATGTTTTTTCTAGATTATCCAGAAGTTGTTATTTACTGACCGTTTTGTGCCTTGTAATTATTACGGTCGTGGGATGCACTGACCTAGTTAGGAACAAACAATATGTGATGTGATTACCTATATAATTATTTTTCAATTTTTACCAATTTACCTGTTTATCCATGAAAGCTCAATTTAAGGTTTCAAGGGTTTTCTTTTTTGGACCTATAAATACAATACTTACCTACCTACTAGTCTACTAATATGGCATAAACAGTTCTTTGCTGTTAAAATTGTTGACTGACTCTGACTAAAATTTAAGAAGTTAGCAGTCAAAGGGAGTCTCGACAGTAGTACCGTAAAACTATTTTGTGTAACCGTATTTGGTGAGCAGCACTTCAGACCCGGGAATTATTAGAGGTGGGGAATAATTGGAAGTTTTACGGTATACCTATATAGAATTTCCGAAGTAGCTGTCTTGGTAAATCAATCATAGTCCTAACAGTAATTATTGTTGTCCTTGTTGCGAGCATCGTCTTACGTCTTGCGGTGATTATTGAACCTACTAATTAGGATGAGTGTGCTTTTATTGTTTGCTTATTACTTCCATGTCAATGACTATTTAACTAAACGTTCCCAGACCATTTTGTTAGTTAACATGGCTTGTATCAATTCCAAAATGAGGTAACTACTAATAATTTCTTGTAATTCTTTAACTACCTACATATACATACCTTAGGTGTACGTAAGCCAGAAGCTGGCAGTATGAGTGTACCCATTTTGTTTTCTTGAGTTTCTTGGCACGCAAAGATTAAAATGTAGTAAGTATTCGGATTTAATTGCGTGGACCTTGAAAAAACGCGATTTGCAGCCTAATTTGATGTGTGCTTGTAAATTATAAAATAAATACAATGTAAAACATGGCATTTACTAGCCACTTCTGTAGTTCATTGAAACGAACTACATGACGAATACACGAAATACAGATAGAAGAAAATGGGAATCAAATAAGCAGTTTTTATTCGTATGTTTTAGTTAAGCTTACGTAATACTCGGATTATTGGCTACATATCACGTGGACGAGATTAAACCCCAGTCATGTCATGATAGTAAAAGTTACCTCGGATTTAGACTTTGTATAGTTATTTCAGTCCATAATCTTGTTTGGATATTGCTTAATTCATTGAACACTTGCATTAATACTGCGGTCATCAAACGTGAACCGATACCTACGTGAACACATTGCTCATCAAGTAGTTACTGAATGAAAGTAAGCAGTGCGTCAAGCATTTAAGCAGTATGATGTTATGTCGTGAATTCTGTATGATTGTATAAGAAGTGGTATTCGTGGTGATGCATTCTATTACTTTTTTTCCTGCTACACCAGCGTCTTACCTACTTGTATATTCATCCTAAACCACTAATAGTAAATGAAGGCCGTAACTACTGTATGTATTCCCATAAGCACATTGCTGGTTATCATATGTGAGACTATAATACGGTTCTGGTTCTGTATTTGCAATCACCCATACTGTCAAAAGTATTTTATTGAAGTCATCGTAAGCAACAAAAAAATGAGGTTCTCAACTGTGAATTAAATAATGCCATTGTATTGCATAGGTACTTACTTGTCGTTAGCGTCGATTGAGTAACGTGTTTAGCTTATGATATCATCATTATGAGAAAAAGTGCGAGAAAAAGTTACTGCAGACGAGGCTACCTAATGGAAGTGAAACGATTCGGCTGTGAACTGTAAACGAGATTCATTCTTTTTTCGTGCAATAATTGTGTTTCTGAGTTCAGCTCGTGTTGGTTAACTCAAGGCCAGTTGATTGTTGACTTTTTGTGAGAGTAGGCAGTCGATTCACTGGGAGCTTTAGTTGCCTCTTGTTTATGGTAGAACACATTGGTGAACGAAATTCGTCTCTTTTACCAAATCTCCATTCCCGGTATTTGCCTTTATTTGTAGGAACCATGATCCGGAGAAACAGCAAGGGTGACGTAAGATCCGGTCAACAAGTCACCATACGATTACTGGACGATAATGAAGTTCTTCAAGTCGACTTTCAGGTAATAGAAAAATGTGATAAGTGCTCGATTTGTTATTTGAAAGCAACAAGCATTGCTTCCGTTTAGTCTCGATGCTGAGACTGTATTAAGAGCTGTATACTTTTACATTATTCAATGCAACACGTGTATTTTGTGTACTTTGGGTGTTGATAAAACCTTCATATTTGTTATATGTTGACTAGAATTTTTTTCTTGCTTAATCTGTTTAAATAGAGTCACCATAAGGGACAATTTCTTATGGACTATGTTTGTCGACAGCTGAATATCGCCGAAAAGGATTATTTTGGTCTTCGCTATGTTGACTCCAGTAAGCAACGGGTAAGCTCTGACTACATGTTATGCGTGTGTTATTGTTTATCTTGTTTTTGAATCTGAATGTGTATGATTGCATCTCACATCCGGTTTTTTATCCAAATCCTCTCTTAGCATTGGTTGAACCTGGGAAAGTCTATTCTAAAACAACTGAAAGGTAAATAAAGTTATTTATAACACGTTGCTACATATTATCAGTTACATGTCGTCGTTGAAGTTCCATAATATGTTACGTGCATTAGACCCTATGTTGAGCATAGTAAGTGCTAAGCGTATAGCAATAACATTAGCATTCGGCTTTAGGGCCCTACTGCCCTTAACATATTATGAAACTTCAACGACGATATGCATAGGTAGTATAGTTTGTGGAAATATTATAAATCCACCATTTGATATAGAGTTAGTGGAGTAGTAAACAAGTTTTACGATAGGACAGAATTATGTATATTAAATTTATATGTATTTATTTTTTCAATATTTGGACTGGATTATCGGTATGCCCCTTTTAGCTTGGTAGGACGACATGTAATGCAGGAATTTTCCTACAAAGGTGTGTGAATACAGGGTGCTTACCTGGGTATTAGAGCAATAAATTAACGAACGTTGAACGTAGCTTTTCTGCAATACTTATGACTGAAATATTGTTTAGGGATTCTACGAATAATCCAATGCTACATATTTAATTCTTCGTCACCCATTTGTCGTCCATTACTAATTAGGTATATGTATAAGTAGATTATAAGTACCTACGTAGTGTAATCCCGCAGGCTATTGTAATTAGCATAGGGTGACATAATTTCTTCTTTTAAATACTGCGTCATTTTAAATAGTGCTAAGTTGTTTCTTAATCTATCTTGTTAAGACTAACAAGGGGTATATCGTTTGAACTGTTGATTAGGTAAATACTCACGGTTAGTAATGCACAAGGAGGATGACAGTAGTTTTGAACATTAAGACAAAATATTTTGAATGTGTGTAATGTAATACTAAATATATATAATCATAAATGTTTTTTAGAGATGCAGCCTTACATCGTTTGCATGCGGTTCAAGTTTTATCCAAGCGATCCTATGCTTCTCAAAGAAGAAGTAAGCCGTTATCAGTTGGTGCTTCAAATGAGACGAGATATTCTACATGGACGTCTTTACTCTACACTCTCGGACATGTCCACACTAGCATCGTTTATCGTCCAATGTAATTTGATCAAATGCGTTCCTTCACATCACTCGAAATCATTAGTGCTACAAGAAGTTGGAGTTACTTCTTACCTGTTCATATGTAAAGTTAATCAGTTGATCTTTATTCCGTAGCCGAACTTGGTGACTATGACCCTGATGTGCACTTGGGAAATTATGTAGCTGTGTATGAGTTAGTTTCAAGACAGTCTTCAGAATTAGAAGAGAAAGCTATGGAACTCCATCAGAAATTAAAAGGCCTAACTCCTTCTGAAACCGATATTTTGTTTCTGAAGAAGGCAGCCACACTGGATACCTATGGGATTGATCCGCATCCTGTTAAAGTATGCTTGTTTTCGTCTATTACCATTAGCATGCAGTTGTTGAAGAGTATGTAGTACGAATACAGACCATACCCCCTGTATGGATAATGTTGGTAATGACGGTGGCAATACTAACGTTAAAAGAGGCTCATTAGAAATTGTGCAAACATGTGTAGGCAGTAATCATTGTCCAATGACGTCAAATATGTTCAAGAAATTACTGGATGTGAGCTTATGGTAGATGTAAATTTCAACGGTGTCTTCTATATTTTCACAAATGGATTTTTTTAGTCTACTATTTATGCCTTTATAGAATTCAAAAATGAAACCAGTATCTACTTTTTACTGTGATTTTGTATTTTTCCTTGAATGTTACTGCAACCCTGTATGCAGGTACACAGAAATATCTTGTTTATTCATGAATGCAGGATATTGCAACTTTATCTCTAATAGCGTGTAGGTATTTACCTACGCTTATTTCTGATTTGTAATTATTCTGTGTATACATATTTCACTTGCAGAATATTTTGACTTCTTACGTAAGAATTTTTCTTTATTGACATAGGAAATAAGAAATGCTCTTGCAGGAATGGTGAATACCGAGTTTTCATATAAATATTTTTTTTACTCTTCATTGAAATTAATGTTAAATCCACATTTATTTGATTCCCAAATGTTCTAGTAGTAATCCAATTGAAGTTCCTTTACGTGCTTTGTTCTTCATTCAATTTGAAACCTAATCAGGATAATATTTTACGCTATACTGAAAATGTTACTTCATATTAGTTTCTCGTACCAACTCGATATTCCTTGTAAGTTACTGACCTGGACTTTTACAGTGCAACTTGCAGCATTGTCAATTGCTGAATTAACTTCTCTGAATATTTTAATTTGACTTAAAATACCTAATTCAAACCTTCTTATTAGCTTATTAATAGTTGATTGTGCGAATCTGCCTAAAATAAATGCTGCCTAGAATGAGGGAATACCCAATGAATTGCTGTTGTACTTGCTGATTTTTATCATGCTAAATATTACAGTGGAGATTTTACTAGTTGCATGGTATTTATTGTAAAAATTTGGAAGTACAATGGCATTTTTTAAAATACATCGGGTATCCCCCAAATATGCACGGAGGTATATGATTCCATGATTCGCAATAGGAGTGTGTAGAGGTTCGTGAGTGATCATGAATGATACAAAGGTTTCACTGCGTTTGCAAATGAAAACTATCCTAGTTAAATCACCAGATACCTATATCGTAATCATACAGATTACCATGTTTCATCGTTGAAGAAACAAAATTTGTTATGTGCAATGGTAACCATTCATACAACTCTCTAAGACAATACCTGATAAGGATCTATAGGCCCGAATACCT
>JAAXYX010001770.1:0-20746 GCA_036851915.1 Ptenothrix huangshanensis | reverse complement strand
CGTAAATCGAACTCTGTATTGTAGTGGTATTTGAACTGTTTGACTTGAGTTTAGCTTTATTTACCTCCCAAAACCTTCAATTTCCATTGAGTTTCAATGATGAATTTCTTACCAAAGTTAGGGTTACAATTTAAGAACTAGAAACTGTATGTAGAAGTTGTGTTGAAGGTATGTTGTATGTTTTACTTGGATTTCAAAGTTTGCATAAAATTATTTAACACTTTTCAAATCAGAACAAAAGTGCTTAGCAGAAAATTTAAAGAATTGATTACGTTATCACAAAAATAATTAAGGAGGTACATATAAAGGCAAGAAGGTACGCATGAAAAAGATCGAAATTTTTCAATTTTGGAATCATAACTTTTAGGCTTGTCAAAACAGCGCAAACTATTGCACGTAAATTATTCCGTAAAATTTCGAACGCTAATTGCGTTTTTTATTTCTTCGCGTGAATGTTTTTATGTCTAGTGCGCAATTCATCTATTCTTTGAATGTTTTTAATAAATAATTACCTTGCTCAGTTTTTCTTATTTTCCCCAAGACTACGACGTAAGACTGCAATTAATTATCAGTTATTGATTTCCTTAGATAAGGAAGAAGCACCTTGTCTCATGGGTTTGCAAGAACTTGAATTCAAGAAAACGTATGGTATCCTTCATGTCACGATCATGATCATGATGTCAAAAACTGCATGTGGAATTATGCTGACTCAATACGTACTTAGATTGCAAGTTGATGAGTATATTTTGCGTGCTTTATAGTTGTGTTAATTGGAATTCAATAGCCATTAAACTCAAAATTTGTTAATTTCCCCCCAAAGTCACGTTAACAGAAAGGGAAAGAGGGGATGGTTAGATCTTACTGCAAAGGTTAAAGAGAAAATGACATGAAAATTAAACGAAAACCGGCTAGTGAATTAATTTTGCACATAATTCCTTCGTGTAAATACTTAGCAATCAAAAATGTAGTGGGGAGGAGTGATTACATACTATTGAACAAAACACTAAAGAAATAGTATTGTCATTTGAAATTCTGAAGGAGTACAGCCATATAATGTAGTGAAATGCAAAGTAAGAGTGGTCCCTACAACAACAATTCGAGAATCCCGTGTAGTATGTAATACAGATATTAAAGTCAAAGTGATCAAAACTTGATTTTCCACAAGGTTTATACGCTCCTAGCTTATTCATTGAATATCCCATACTTGCATGTGTACCTTCCTCCATCCCTCTCTATGAGTACCGGATTTTATAGCTAAGCAGTATATAGTTGTTATAATGTTATTGCAGGAAGATATGCTATATCGTATACTGTCAACGTCATTTCACTTTTACATTGAGTATGTAATTCTAAAAACAGTAGGCAGATCATGTTTAATGATCCATGGTCAATGAACAAGCATTGCCATTTACTACAAGTCAACCATGTAATATTCACTTGATTCGAATTGACCGTTGACTACTCAATTTAATAGCTCAACTACTCCACCTACTAAAACTACATACGGAATAGGGACTGGTGCAAATTATCTGGGCATCACCCAGCCGTTGAGAAATGCTCAATATTTTGTATTTACCGAATTTTGAATAATGAGTGTGTTTTCAACACTCACACGCCTTGTCGTATTTTGCATTGCAAAAAATGTCTTCATAAATGGGACTCAGTAGCAAATAGCAAAACATTACGATGGGTAGAAAAAACTACGAGGCGCAAAACAAAACGTGAATATTTATCTAAATCCAGTTTGGAACCCTATTGATTAAATTTATCTGAATATATGCAAATAAAAAATCACAAAGATAAATGCAATAAATGGGTGTAGTTGAACTAGCAGTACAAATTCTAACGATAAGACAAGAAGATCGCTATTTTGTACAAATTAGTTAGAAATTTGAAATTTTGTGAGTTTCGATTTCATTGAAGCAGATAAGAGACAAAGTCTGAAATAGAGTTTCTAAATGCTTCAGTATGTATGGTACTGGCTGCGGTTACTCACGTTTTACACTGACTGAATGCCTCTAATCTAAACCAGCAACCAGTGGAAATGGAAATGGTGGGTGGCTGCAAGGATGTTACGCTGAATAATAGTAGTAAAAGTTTATTCATTTAAAGGAGGCAGAATGACTTCTTTCCTCACCATTTTCCAGCTTCACTTTCAATAGCAGAGGATTTCGAATTCAAAGGTGTGAAAAAACAATGAGATGCATTGAGGCAAGTTCATGCTGCATACTGCTTACTTGCACTTTATACCAGCGGTCTCCACGTAACAATGGCAGACATATATTTATAGTCTGATTATCTTCACATCATCCCATACCATAGACCATACCATAGTAAAGGTGTTGTTTATTACTTAATCCATACCTTTTTTACATACGAACTATAACTTCCAAAGCCCATGTACTTACTCTGTTTGCATGGAACTTTTACTACTGCATTTAAAATTGCTAAAAGCTAACAATATTAAACACTGCTTCCTTCAAATCCTATTGAACCCGAAACATCCCATCGTGCGCAGGCAGATATTCCATTATAATACTTTATATTGCTCTTTATGCAAGCATGCATTTTTGAAGATCTTTTCCTTCCACACAGGCTCAGTTGTACAGGAAATTTTGATGTCATTCTCATTTATCCTGCGAATCAAACTTCCTAACTTGCATAGAGTACCTATTTTTATTCCGTTTCATAGCCCTTTGATATGTATGAAATAGGAAATAAAAATAAAGCGTTGCGATTTTTTGCAACAACGGGTAACTAAACTTATACCATCATGTGTAAATCTTGCAGAGTCCTTGTCCATTTTATGGTTGAAACAGCTGCCAGGATAGAAGGTTGCATTTTACACTGCAGGCATCAGGCATGTTTAAATTATAGATTTGCTCCAGTGCACCCGGCTAGTCCAATACTCTATAATAATGGAATATCTAATCATGTGTGTACATCTAACGTAGAAAACGCTGTACAGTCGTTACTATGTGTATAGTACAATTAGTATACAGCGATTAGCGATGCAACTGGGAGATAGCAGTTTATATTACATACTTTCACAAAACACTCCTAAAGTCGTAAAAAATTTATCTACAATTGTGAGAAGTACCTACCTACGTCTACTTCTGCTTGTACAATCATGCGAGGAAAGCTTGAGACAGAGGCGACAAACCTCCTTGGTTGTAGTTTGGCTAAAGGCCTCTCGAATTTAGTGCGTATAGTGCGGAATAACGTTACCGTTCATTGCAGATAGGTTAAAGGGAAGTAATTGACCACTAATGACCAAATCCAGAAATCAGATTTGACAAACAGGCATGCCACACGCAGTGGATATTATTTTTGGAGTTATGGATTTTATCCTCACACCATGACTCAAGCACTCCAATGTGACCACAATCTCTGAGTCTGACTGAATGACGTCGCTCTCTCTCTCTCTCTCTCTCTCTCTCTAACTCACTAACTAACTCACTCATGATACGTATAATCCTAATGGATATTACATTAGCTAGCTTGTCCATTCGTATGAACATTTGAATAGGAATGTATGCACACAAGATCGGACTACGCACCAAGTGGCTTTTCTATTTGCATGCGTTAGGTTAGAGGAGGGCATTGCCACTACTACGACAACCTTTGAGCGATGCAACTCATTTAGAGTTGCATGTTCACTGCCACAGTCCACAACTGCCATCAAATTAAAAAATCCTCTCAGCCTTTACGTTTTTTTCAGAGGACAATAATTTTCTCTACTATTTTTTTCGATGTTTCTCAACTTACGCTCATGTAGCTACGTTAGTGGCGGATGCTTGAAATCGAAGTTGGGTCGTAAATACATACTTTCTGATAATACTTCCAAGCTTTTACATTGGCTGATTACACATGCATGTAATCATTAATTTATGGTTTACAATAATACTACAAAATTAACCAAATCATAATTCTTTCTTTCTAACCAACTCGTTCTTAGAACTTTAAATCTACAAGAGGAAATAAATAAGGTGGTGATTTTGGAAGATGTTGAAAAATCTGGGATCCAGACCCAGACAGAGCTTCAGTAATGTAGTATGGTATCATCTGGGGATGATTCCTGCTGACACACATCTATCAGTTGACTCTTTAGGCACCGACAACCGAGATAGAAAGAGTAAGAAGTATACAAGATGTCGGTTTGTTGGATGTCATGGGATATTGGGAAGAAAATGATGTGGGTCTTGATTTTAAGTTGAGAAACTACAGTTGGGTAGGACGAGAGGAAATGATGGGGAATGGGGAGGATCAGCAGTGACAGTATATAACGTCTCCAGTCTCCGTCAACTGCTTGCCAAAAATCAAGTAATATTTTTTGCCAATCAATCGAGAACTCTAAGTACCATACATACAAGCGTTTCGACTTGTCTTCACCTTTATATCTTTTGTCAGGAGAGACAGTCGTGAACAGACGGGTTTTGCCACAAAATTATATTATGTCAAACAGATGTGAGGTGACTCCCTTGCCAGAGTAAAACAGACGGCTGAAAATCAATTGAATCGTATAATGTTATGCACTATAATTCATGCTCATGTTATTTTAAGCTTGTTGTACACTTATACGTTGATTTTCAAATCTACTAGGCATCTTTCATTGTTTTATGTACATTTAAGAAGCAAAACGACTAGCATGCCTTCTCCTAGGCCATTTTCAGAGATTTCTCATCAGGGGTTAAACAGGTGCTATGCTCTTGTTGGACTTTTGTCAGCGTCTGTATACTAGGTAGTTGCTTAATAAATAAGATTGCGCTACTAAATACTGATACGGTATACTGAGAATGATCGCTTGGGCGACCATGGAGAATCAACTGCTAGTTGCTAAGTAAAATAATTATTACATGAATTTGGATGATTTGACTGGGCAACTATTTGATTCGTGAGAAGCATTATTAGAAAAATCCTCCATTAATGAAGTCTGGCTTACGATTAGACCAGCGTATCCCCTCTTCAGGTTAAGGCAAATTTGGAATTGTAAATTGAATATTTGAGTTGTAACAAAATAAATAATAGGTGTACACCATACGACGCTCTTCTCATTCTCTTCGCTTGTTATCTTCGCATTTTGCACTATTATCCACACAAGCGGATTTGAGAATCTCAAACATTCTCCAGCCCGTTTCTATGGGAAATAGTGCAAAATGCGAAGAGAAAAAGCGAAGAGAATGCGAAGAGCGTCGTATGGTTTACACCTAATTATTATTTTGTAAAGCTAGTGTAGTTAATAGTTTATTAAAGATTCGGTAAGGTAAACTATCCTGGAAAATATTCAACAGCTTAGTTAGTTTTTTAAATTCTCTGAAATCTTTGATATAAAACCGGAGAATGAATGGTAAATAGTAAATATATTATGCAAGTTTGAGCTAGTCGTTACCGGCAATCTAAATATTAGCCTTTGAATAACATTTGAATCAGAAGCTGAGCTAATTTTCTGGATGTTTAGAAAAGAGAGGGGTAATAACACATAATCCATGTAGATATGAGATACATCACATCCTAACTTGGAAAACTAAGTTCATAACAAGTTGAGGGACAATAAGGGAATGTTAGGATAGGTAAAGCTTGAGTTGCACGCCTTTGAAAAAAATCGATACCTATGGTTGTAGGTAAAGAACAGAACGGAACAGAACGGAAAGAGCTTGCCTATAGATGCAGATATGGTTAAATGTGGGCATTCTGGATATTCTGGGCATGCAACCATCGATCATTATACGCAGGAACATATACTCGTTCTAACTCCTATTTCTATACCGCTCGTGTTTTTCCAGCTTATTTTCCTTTAAATGCCACCGAGAA
This sequence comes from Ptenothrix huangshanensis, assembly GCA_036851915.1. Lineage (NCBI taxonomy): Eukaryota > Metazoa > Arthropoda > Collembola > Symphypleona > Dicyrtomidae > Ptenothrix > Ptenothrix huangshanensis. Next base: position 14,935 of record JAAXYX010001770.1, on the reverse strand, counting down.
ACGCAACGTTTGCTCTCGCACAGCAAACACCTCTCCATGCAATCAATATATGAAAAACTTGGTTGAACTCTGTGGAGTTCGAGTGACTGAGTATCCAAGCCTAAACTTCTCCACAGATTGCTTCCGAAAAATATTGTAAAAAGTTTGTTCATTATTTGCCATTATCAAGAAGAGGAATCTATTTCTTTTCTGCACTCTTATCCACGCTTGCTATTATTGATTACGAGATCCTTGGTGAATATAATACAGCACGGCACACATCTCACTGTACTGATAAGCCTCCATTGATACCGTCGACACTTCTCAAATATTACTGATTGGACTGATCATACTACATTAGTTTCTGAAATAACTGTCTGTTCTTGGCTTGTTGGTTGTTGCAAATAATAATGATCATAATGACGAACTGAAAAGGTATGGTGTGTAGTATTATATTATGCTCACGTTCCACTCTTCAGCAATTAATCACATATTGTAAAGGTTTACAAATGAATTTTAAGGGTAACAGAAGTCAATCACCTCACGGTGTATATAATAAGCGACATTCAAAACATACGTAGCTGAGCTCTGACAGTACAACTAACTGGCTATATTCGTACTGGTGTGCAGATAGGCAAACACTGGGACTACAGGCTATTCCGGTCGGTGTTATATATTAGTATCCACACAATTGTACGATGCAATGTGAGCATTTTTATCTGCACCTATATGATGGTCCACATGCACACGAATACAACTGCCGTCGCACATCGACATCGGAAGGACAAGTAGATTTTAACGATTCCTAACGATTGAACATTCACTCTTTACAGGTAGCTATTATAGCCATTTATACCTCTAAAGCTCACCGTTCACTGCAAATTTACATGCAAACACACGTCACATCCAAATGTCGGTAGCTTGTAGCTAGCCAACGTTATGCCACGAATTATATCATGGGACTAAAACAACAAACATACTCAGTACCTAGCATATGTTAAAGCCCAGCGTATGCAAAGTTACTACCTACTTACTCTTCCGATCCAACGTGACTAAATGATCAGTAGCATGACTACTCATCACTCGTGTACTAATTTTGGTCAACATCTATTTGCAACTAAGATCCTATTTTCATTTTTGGCTGACCGACAGACGTTTAACCTACCTTCCTTCACTATGGCAAAAAGCATGGGCCAGAACAGTTGTGCATCGATTCTTATAAACTCATGTGACTTATAATAGTAAATATAATTATACATAACAATTAACAGTACAATCATTATTTTCTTAACGTGTAAGCAGTAAACAAATTTTTAAATGCTAAATACCAACCACATATTTTCCAACTCGCTCGAATAGCCATATAAGCCCCGAATTCAATGATTTTTATTTAGGTAATCGTGTAAACACATTATACTTGGAATGCACAAGGCGAATACAGAGAAATTGATGATTTAATAAGGAATTGGTATCAATAACATTTTTTTAGAATTCAAAGTTATAATTATTTTTTTAAATTCTACTAATTCTTCATTTTCTAAATTACTAGGCCAAGGAGGAAGAAATTAAGATAGGCTACATCCTTCAGAAAGGTCAAGAAGATTAGTAAAATTGTCAAGGAGAGGAGTAAAGATTAATACATTGATTTAATATATCTAACAGCGTTGAATGAATGACTAGGTTATGATAAGGCTGTGCTAAAGCTGTTGGTGCCACAATTGTAAAGTTTTGGAATATAGAATATAAGAGCGTACGAGACATGAGGATCGATGAATTAGTGCGATGACAAACCGTGATGATTAGTCTACTCCATCTTCTGTAACAGTCGTGTTCGCATCAAAGTTCGAGGAAATAACAAGAGCAAAACACCTAAAAATACCCAGCTTGTTTGTCATAAGCTTTGAACCGAAAATTAAACGATTTCTTATGTTACTCCAACTTTCTTACGCGCAGAAAAAACGCTTAAAATTACATGCCGCACGATAACTACTTTTTATGAAGAATACATAAACCCACGTAGGTATTGATTGTTTTCAAAGGTTCGTCTGCACGAAGAAAACATCTAACTACGCATGCTTTCATTAAATCCTAAATCTAAATTGCGAGTTTATTCCTCTGAACTTACTAGTTAGGTAACTAACGATAACTTAATAATATGATTTAGCTTAATAATAAATGTTTGAAACGGTTTGATTCAGAGCTATTTTCAATGTAACGCACCAGTTTAGATTGTTTTATATACGTATTACGCATCAAATAAGTTTATAACCTAACATGTTGACAATAGTCAATGCTCGCAGAAACCCAATTTAGCCCCGCCTAATCCCAGATGACATGGCCACCGTCAACGCAACCGAAGGGCAGCCATGTAGAAGTAATTTCCTCAACGTATGATTTAGTTAAGNCAAATAAGTTTATAACCTAAAATGTTGACAATAGTCAATGCTCGCAGAAAGCCAATTTAGCCCCGCCTAATCCCAGATGACATGGCCACCGTCAACGCAACCGAAGGGCAGCCATGTAGAAGTAATTTCCTCAACGTATGATTTAGTTAAGAGTTGTGAAGCTACATTCCAATTTAAAATTCAATCAATACAAAAACCGTGTAAGTAATTAGGTACTTAAAACGAGCGTAAATACCTACTATGCGTAAGCCAGTCCACAGTTCTGTATAATTTTCTCTTTTCACTATTTTTGAAAATCAATATTTTTTAAGCCCTCCATCTATTGTTATAGATATTTTAACAGGGCCAAGGTAGAGAATGTAAATAGGTAAGGCAAAAGGGAAACAAGGTAGTACGGAAATCAACTCATTGGATGCCGAGCTCCCCAAGTAAAATTTTCGTAATGACCCATATCTGACTAGGGGATAGAATGAACCGCAGAAAATTAGGCTGAGACACATCACACATGTGATAATTTGAGCCATCATTGAATGGAAAACGGCTACAGTCATTAGGATTTCTCAAACCACTCATTGTTTACGATAAATTACTGTAATTAAATATTGAAGTTCTCAATGTTACTCCAAGTTGCGAGATTGTCACGAAGTGTACTAATTTGTGTATATTTCGGAATTTATCAAGGCTTCAAACACGCGTCCTATTCTACAACAACTTGCTCACTCTCCCTCTCGTCCTCTTGATCGTTTTGAGATGTCTTCTTCCGAAGACCAGATTTTGCACAGGAGCTTAATGGAACCTATAAATTTTCTGCGTGTACCTTATGTACACAAAGTGGGTAGGATGAAGGAATTTAGAATAGATGCACACCACAAGTGGATTCAGCCAGTGGTTGTGAGTAGTGCAGATTGTAAAGTTGCCTCGTGGAAGTAAAAAAATTCGGCGTGTTGGTGGAGCCAAAAACGCGGTGAAAAGGAGGACAACTGTTGCTTGTGGAATCACGGTCGACGGTCCTCGTCTTTTCATGGAGTAAGAAAATCTCTAGATTAGTTCTCTTCCCCTCTCTCAATCTATCCCCTTTCGTCTCTTACTTGTAGCCATTTTAATGTAACTCACACACTGAAATGTTTTCACTGGCTGACTAGTGAGACCCCGAGTCGTCGTTGAGTAGAGTGGAAGGCATGAAATGATATAGTAGGGCACATCAACATGGGTGTATGATACGCTGCGTATCGCCTCCGCAATATTTTGCCCATAGAAACTCTAGTGAGGAGAAAAATCACATGGAAACCTTTACATTCGACGACTCGACAGTCGACACACACACATGTATCTACTTCTGTCAATTTACTTCTAAATGTAATACTTGCCTCCGTGTCGAATGTGCTAAGGTTCCGTTTCCTCTTAACATTTATTTCAAATTCTTAGAAGGCACGGTGTTTGCCTTCCCGTCCACCCTCTGAAGAATATTTTGATAAACCCTAGCCTAGTGTGTTCGTCAAGTATTTGTTCTCTTAAAAAAGCTTTAACCTTTTCTCTCCTCCTTTCGAAATCGTGTCAGGACTCAGGACTAAGAAACCTTCCAGTTCCAGTGCCTGAGTGGGTAACTGTGAGTCAAATGAAATCTTTATTACTAACTAGCGTTTGAAATTTTGAGTTTAAATAATATTGTCAGCATTGACGACAGGCTCGCAGTTGCAAAATTTGTATTAAATGGTGTAATAAGAGAATTCAGAAATTTCATGATTTCATCTTTCGGTCAGGAGCAAGAATTTAGAATAATCTTCATCCGTCGAGAAAATTCAAAAAGCCAGACATGAAGCTATGTTTGTTTTGTTTTATGCAGGCATTGGATGCTACTTTCGTATGTAACTATGCGAGTGTATAGAAAAGGTTAATTCAGCATTCAGCTACAAATGTGTAAGTGTATTTATGGCACGTCCTCTCTTATGTATTAGCTGCTGCTATTCCACAAAAAAAACTAGATTTGTAGGTATAAGAAATGAAAATATGCGTTACGCACTTGAGCAGATGATATAATAGGGAATTATACAACACTAGCACAATAGTGCGTATCATTTTTATGTCATGTTCGAAGGGAGTTTTATGTAGAGTACTCTGCAAAACACATTAGAAGGTCTCAGTCACATAACAAATTAAATGTATCGTCTCAAAAAAATGATGTGCATAACCAGGACCAGACCAGGCACTCAGGCATCTGTACTATGATCTTTATCTACGTAGTATGAACTAACATTTGCTAACATTATTTATTCTTTTGGCTTCCCTTGATGTGCTTTCCTTTACCAAAGCTGAAAATTAAAGTTTTTAAACCAAATCGCAAGCAACGAGGATTATACATATCCTCTCAATGCGCTGTCAAAAGTCAAGAGTAAGAGGCCTTCGTGCATACACGAGATGTCTAAACATCCACTGAATAGGATATTTGGGAGGATAAAAGGAATGAGAGCGCTCTTATATAACTTGAGCACAGAATGTGAAGATGAGCAACAAATAATAGCTGAGAACAGAAAGAAAAGTGAAATCGGAGGTTTCCTTGTGTAGTTGTGTCACACAGTCAGCTTGTATGCACGCCTTCTCATAGTGATAACATGATGTTGTGCTTTGATGATCTGTGATATCAGATATACACTTCCTTCCTTTTTTCTTTAACTCAAATCCATTTGCGAAGACTAAATCGCGAATAGGGAATGAGGGCCAAACACTAGCAAAAGATTTGGCAGTTGGCACTGGAGCACTCTACACAGAGAATGGTCATTGAACTCCTTCCTTTTTAAATACGTTGTCACTTCATTGAAGCTCACCAACACGTACGCACACGAGTTTGGAACGCACATGGTTTTTTCTATATTCAATAAATGTACGCACGAATTGCGTACATACCAACCAACACAAGATTTAGCATTTTTTTAAACTAACTATGAGCCTTAATCGGGTACCCACAAAAAATAGGAACACATACAACTAATTTATGCAATCTACGAGGAACAACTCCTGCCCAGTTGCCTGTCAGACTTTAATGCTACCAACTACTATCACTATTTAAATTCATTGTATCAATTTTAACTCACATTTAGATTTTCTATCCTTCTCCTGTGTTGTGATTGCCAAGATTTGTTTGTTGATGTATCTGATTCGAGATACAGTACAATACAAGCAGTACATACCGGCGGATTAAAGTAAGAGAATAAAACCGTGGATGAGGGCTGCGACCAAAATTAACAATCGAGGATACGGTAGATAAGTATCTGTTCAAACAAAAAATCTAGACCTACCTATCTGCCTATCGTAAGTTAGCGAATTTCTTGAAATACGCCATTACAAAAAATGCATAGATAATTTCCATGTTTCTCAAATATAATGAGAAGAAGTAAAGCTTCTCTAATTAGAATATGTTTCGCATCTCCAGCTCAAAATTAGCGAAAAGCCTTGTCTTGTTTTTTCTGTCGTTGTGCCTTAACTTGTTAATTGGACAGATTCAGTTTCACATGAATGAAGAGGTTGTAGTTCCATAGCTATGCAACCTAATATTCGTCGAGTGTTTTCTTCTGTCGTTAGTAAAAATATAAATGACTTATTAACTCAATGTCCAAATGAAAATTCTTCCCGTAGTTTTATACTTTGGACCCACTAACTCATTAAACACTTACATAATGAAAGCTATGTTTTCAATTACTTTGTCTTATTGAAAGAAGATACAAAATCGCACAAAATACCTCCAGTCCTATTTTCAGGCCGTAATGTACAACTGTAACTACATACAAATTAAATGTACCTATCAACAGTTGCACAGATCGTGGTATAAGATACCTTTTGAAGGTAGATAACATACCCTGCACCTTGCACGACGAAATACGTCATGGTAACTGCTTCATGCATCACACAAATGTAATAAGATAGGCAGACGATACAGACAAGCCTGGGTAGATATATATTTCGCCCTTCCAAGTTTCTACGACGCACTGTGAGGATCATAGAGGGGACGAGGTAGCACGTGCTGACAATCATTTTTGCACACATTTCCACAACATTTGTTTATTTCTTTCAACTCACGCTTCCCCCACAGCATATTTTTTCATCTACATTTATTTTTTTCTTCACTTTTACAGTGTACACACGACTGAAATTCGTTAATTGTTCTATTAGTCTACGTTACGTCGCTCAAGATTGCTAATCTCTAAACATTGTTTATACAGTTAAAATCTTTAATCTTTAAAACATGTAATCATCAATGTGTTTAAGAGAATCACAAAAACCAACAAGCAGTTCAGCGCAACTTTGAGTGATTTAAACTATTATTCACTCGCATTAAGTTACAATAAGTTACCTTTATTTTATTTCGGAAACTTTTTTTTTCTACCTCTGACCCGAAAATCTGTTTTATCCAAGTCACAGTTCGACAAAATTAAAGATGTTTACACATTAAAATGAAATAATACATTATCTATAATTGGAAGTGAACGAATTCGATTTTACGAGCACCATAGTTAAAAATAATAATGCAACACTGCGGACTGTGAATTTCTTTAATACACCCTAACTCTACTAAATTGTTTGTTTTATATCAACAAATTTAGAATATATAAATATTTACATTTGAGTTTCTCTGCTCCTCGACTTCATACAGAATAGCAAAGACAATTAATCCGCAATATGCGGCACTACAGTGAATGTTTTATATACCTACTCTAATAGGTCGTATGTATCTATAATGAATTCGTTTATCTATTTAATTCTTCCACTGACTATGACAGGTTTAGTAGTTTAATTCGTGTTAATTCATACGTTGAACTTCATATCAGCTTCAACTCAGAGCATTGTATTGCATCGAATGATCAATACACATTATGTTATTTTTCTAAGCATATACTTTGCACTTCAACTTCAAAGCTATTGTTATATCCTCAAAGAGACACGAGTAACAAAAGTGCCTATTTCTCATAAACTTCAACCTCAAACCTCTAATAAAAATGGTAAATGACACATTAATAAGGCTGTGTAAGCTAAGTAGATTTATGGTGAATTATGAACTTGATTAGGCAGGATACTAATACACTATAATGACATACATATACCACAAAAAAGCAATTGGTCGGTGACGATATGAACCAAGTTATATTCAATGTTCCTTAAACGCAATCCATGTTAAACGCCTATTTCAGAAAGACGGGCTTAACACTGTTTGTATTTAGGAAAAACCGCACATATCATGAATTGCATTAATGGAAAATTACCTTTACCATGGTTTGCACGGTCAAAGAGGATTTGATGTCAACTGTATGATAAATATCACACCATAGGTTAAGGTGAGTAAATAGGCAAGTATTGATATCGCGAGTAATCAAAGAAGAAAGGCCATTGCTTGCTCTCCTCCTGATGTAATTACTTATGCATAATATTTTATCCGCACTATAGGTATAAAAATCACATGCAAGTAATGCATACATTACCTGGCTATACTGAAAGCAAAAGGTAAACAAAGCTAACAAGTGGTATTGCAAAATAAAGGGAGAACAACATTTTTTTCAATTTACGCGTTATACAATTTCCTTGTTTAAATACGCAAGACAGCTGATATCAACGAATGGTGTGCTAAAATACAACTTTCAGATATAGATGTATAATTTACTCATCTCAGTTGCGCTCGGAATTCCAATTACGGGACGTACACCTTAGTTAAGCACAAGTACACTAACCTGTAGCCAATCAGTACATGTCAAACGCAGGCTTGTGGCTCAAATCAGTTCATGCAAATGAAGCATGCGTGGGTCAGAGTAAACCCGGGACCAAAGCGTAAACGTACTAGCAACACAGTAGTACAGCTGAGTATTCAAAGTAATGCAAAGTTGGTACGAAATTTAATCATAAATTCAAGGCTATGTTATGTCATGTCATTTCTATCCCAATGTATTTTAAGGTTCCGGATAATGCGTTTGAAGTCATTATTTGTCCCCCGATAAGATTTCCGTATTATTAAAGTCATGTACAACGCTTGTAATGCGAGAGTACCTACCTGCTCGCTCTAATAATGGTAAATATTCCTTGACTAGCTTGAGTAAATATGTAATTTCTCGATTTGTGTACCTACCAACAAATTTAAAAACATTTGATCATCCAATAAATATGGCAAACTAAATCCATCAGTCTTAAGCGTAGCACAAATGACTAATCTAATTTAGAATATGTAATCCATGTATATCTATACAATGGCTAGCTCCCCCAAATTTTTACTAGGTAAATAGCTGAATAATTGGAATATCCTGACTTGTCGAATCCACTTATGCATGTTCACACAGCCACAAACTTATTAGGTTGACAATAATCTCTACCTCACAAAGCATTTATTTTTCATCCTTGTTTATTGGACAGTAATTCTCAGTAACACATAAACAGGGCTATAAGACTAAATCAGCTCTAGCAGTAAGATTTGATGTCATAGCCATTCACTGCACCTAATAACTAGAATCCGTTCCAAATTTCAACCTACGAACTAATATTAAATCTATAATACCATTATGAATCCCACGATTAGGCCATTACGTAATGTAATTTATTGTTATCATTATTGCGGATTGATCCCCTACATGAAGTTTGTATATTCTATCGTCATCTTTATAGAATCCTCATTACACTAAAATCTCATAGAAAATTTAGCGTTACTCACGCCAAAACAAATTGCACTTTAAATCGAAAAGAACTGATGATAAGGATCAAAATTTATGCTCATATACCAAACATAACGCTGAGCATAATCCTTCCTCTGGCAGATGAGATGAATAAAATAATACTATTACAACAACTTGGTATAGCTCATCAATTCCACTTCCATTCATGAGTATATACGGCATACTGAATTCAAAGAATAAAGAATCAATGAAAGTATGAAAGCAGCATAAGGAACCTCCATGCAGTCAAAAATGCACAGAATCACAACGACGACGAGACAACGACGATGATGATGATGTTACGTATGTATGTATTTTAAATATAGGTAGGTAGATATAGGCAATACTGACTGATACATGGAAGCTTTTGTCTGTCTCGCTCAATCTCAAATAATCATTTTAGTCTACCCTGTCCGCATTCGCCATTTTGCCAGACATAAAATTTCAGAATTGTATTAACTAATCCATATCCAGAACCCTCGGATCCAGAGCTTTCGAGAACAAAAATGATGTATCTAACTAAGCTCAGGGGGGGAAGTGACAGAATGGGAAGTATCAAAAGAATTTAAGCAATCCATTGCCATTGCCAGTGGCAGAGAGTGAGAGTAATATCCTTGCGCTAGTGCCTTTAGATCCTTGTAACCTATGTAACATGAAAAGCTCATGCATCCATCAAATTGTACCCATCGAGACAAGACGGAGTAGGAAGAACACAGCACACCAGTGAGTATAGACAGAGGAGTAGTAGTAGCTCAAGAGGACTGAGGGTTTTTGTTTTTTACCTATCTATGTATGTTCAATGTATAATATCTACATAGACCCAGGAAAGTTCATAGCATATAATATCAACATTAACACTTAACAGTTCGGTTTGGAAAAATACTAACTAAGCGAAAACCCTGTTGGGTCTGTCGATACTCATTTCTGCGCACAATACCGATACCGAAATCCGGTGCTCAAGTATGCTCCTACCTACTAGTAAATAAGGACATGAGATCCATGCATGAGTGAAATATCGAAATTTTCACATACCTTCCAACTTAAAATCATAGCTAGTTCTGAATTTGGGTTTTAGCATTTAATCTGTAAAATAGTGACGCACCGATGACGATGACTGGATGATGCAAAGCGAGATAGAATAGTTTGCCTGGGATGAACATACAAGGCATATTTTTTGGAAGGTCTATTTTTTCGAAAAAAATGCTATTTGCATTGACATTAATAGAAAATAGTGTCCGGCGTCCACTAAGCAAATACAATTTTCTATCAAATGGTAAAATTTTGACTTGCTATTTTGAATTTTTAATGGTTGGTTTGAGTGTGCAAAAACGGGTGTCCACAAACCTATAGCTTTCTATCTATACTATGGGCTGTGGGAAGAGAAGGTCAACGACCATCAAAGGCGAATGTACTTACCTATGCTTCTCCACTACACACAACTGAGAGCACAGCACTTCTACAGCTACAGCAACAGAGCAGTGCGGAGCATGTATCAGATGTTCGTTCCTATTTGGTATTTGGTATAGCAAAGATTTACTGCAGGCAGTTCCTCGCACTTTCTTGTACGTACATGTATTACGTACACTCTTCTGTGTTATTCCTTCACTCGCTCACTCACAGGCAGACTTCAGTTCCGTATACGTAATGGTAAAAGTAATGGTAGAGCCACAAATTGCCAAAAGGTATAGATCTACTATATCTACTTTACCATGTACTTCCACTCTTTAATGTTTAGAATAGTTTGACTTGACACTACCAAACCGATAACGTAATTATAGCTCTCTTCGTCACATCAGTACTTTAGTTTCAGTTCCTCTCCCCTGTTACGAGAGAAATTTTTAAATTCCTAAATTTCTTACACAACTTTTTTTTCGTCTTCTTCACACAGATTAACAAGTTATAGTTTTAGTTCAAACTCAAAGTTTCATGGACGTTTCAAATGAGTGTGATCTAGTCTTTTGTGGCAAAATTCTGCTTCCGAGGGAGGTTAGTTTGGATATGTATGGACTGTACAGCAGTATTTCGTATTCAGCTAAATTATATGGCACAGCACGGTGATAATGATGATGGAAAAAAAGTCACAAGTTTAATTCACGAAATTCTCCAGTCTCAGTTGAGGTACATGTTTGATATGATGATGCACTTTTTGGACGGCTTTTTTACTCTCCGTTTTATTTCCTTCGTTCTATTATAAATAGCTTAAGGACTTTGCCTTCAAAGTAGTTCTTATTTTCTATTTACTACACATTTAGTACATAGGTACTTGTTCTTTTATACCTGTTAGGTATTGCTGGCTATGGTAATATCCCATTTACTTAAACAGAAATACAAGACACACTGTTTCTCTTTACTGTTTCGCTTCCGATTAGTTCACCGATTGAATTTGTGCAGAGGTGTACTAGGGAAAAGTCGGTAGTTACACGATTCTAAAATTCGTCACATTTTAGTTTTCACATTCAATTTTATCGTCTAATTTTTCTCTCACGATAAGTTTGATTCACGGTGAAGATGACTCCTTTGACTGCACAAGTAGTCAGTCCCAGTCTTAGTAGTTCATAAGATATAATGTAAATGTTCTGCTTGATTAATAACTGAAATGAGTAGAACTCTCGCTCATCGTGCGTCTTTTAAACTTAATAATAAATTCGTTGGATTTTGATTTGCAATCCCGTTTTCTCCTTTAAACTATTTATGCAATTTTCCATGTCATTACGTCGACAACAAAATTAGGAAAAAATTGTACACTCCTCAATTGACTTGAGCGACTAAAATTTCCTGCAACAATCATACAAGATGATTTGATTTGGTGTTCACACACTGTATGTTGAGTGTTGCCAGAAAAGAGTTTGAGTTCAACAAAGTTGATACAGTTGTCAATGCCAAGATAAGCAGTCAAATGTGATGCTGATGTAAGTATTAATATGCATGTTGGGTAAAACGAGATGTTTTAATAATCCAATCAAAGTCAATGGATTTCATGAGCAAGTGCCAATAACATGGTCGTCCGAATGGAGGGAAAACGATTATGTATATTTTCCTCAACTCGATCTCGCTTGATTAATAGGCTAATTCTTTACTGTCGTTTTCAATCGAAATGTAATCATAAAATATATTGAGGTACTGTACAGTGGACGCAACCAGCAAACTGGTAGAAAGCAAAATACAGCTTAGTAATTTTTTAAAATGTGAACGATTGTAAGGTTCATTCAGTACAACTCCTTATCTTTGCAAAGTTCTGTTTTTGTTGTGTACATAAATGTTCAAGTGGTACGTGATAAATATCTTGAACTTTTTTTAAGATTCACTTTTGATATAATGTACGTACACCAACAGTTAATATGCCCTACAGACTGTCTATGACTGCACAGTCAATTCGATCACTTAATGAATAATTTCTTGAACTTCAGCTACATTTAATTGATTTGGAATAAGAGTAAAATTCAAATGTCCAGGTTTTGCACCAAAAAACACACGGTAGAGTTCGCAACTTTTACAGTTTTCAAATAATACAACAATTCACACTACAAATGCATCGGTCACAGACAACAAAATTGGGATTGCCTTGAGCGATGACGGCTTTAGATTAGTAGCTGATTGAAATAGAACTTGCAACTGCTATGAACGTTAAGCAATTCAACTGTGATTACGAAGAGATAAATCACACTGCATTTGAGAGGACAATGTCACCTGATGACGTCATACAAGTTCACAACATGAGTTATCAATAACTAACGTTGATATTGATGCGGCGAAACATTAGTAACCACAATTATTGGTATTGTTGACCGGTATAGGATACAACAGAAATATGTTTCAAATTAAGCTGACGGAACTATAACTTCAAAAAGGAAACTTCTGCTTCATAAATTAATGGAAAACGTTCTCAGGGTTAACTACTAGAATTATATGATAAATAGATCCATTGAGGATGCCGGTGCACTGAAAATGCAAATGCAATGTTGTGATTACAACCCTTTGTTGGTTAGTAGCTGCCTGTTGTTAGTAATTTTATTGTTGGGGTGTTCAGTAAGGCAGTGAAGAATAAACGTTGGCGACTGCACACTGCCGGTTCGTAGATATGAAGATACCACATACCACCGTACTACCTACTCCACGCTCAGTTGTGCTCAAGAGTCTGTCACACATGGGAACGAAACAACCTTCCACTGGCAAAGTTGATTCGCAACTGAAGCTATAGTTCCTGCTCTAAACCTAACATAGGAAACTCCAAATGCTCAAGCATTATTAGTATAGTTCACTGGATTCAACAGAAAACTCGGAGTTTACCCTGTATTTACCTACCGTCTTACTGGGTTCTCGTTAAGTGTATGAAAAATATCATGTAATTGATCTTCACTGCCTCACTTGCAATCACCACACTTTTAGTCTCATCACTTTTGTCCTTCTCTAATGATCCACATTGTTATTAATACCAAGAGTTGCCAAATAATTTATTGCTTCTTAGTTGTCATAATCATTTCGATTAATAAACGGCACTGAATTACATACAATATTATAGTTATTTACAGTAACTTAATTCTGAATGGGAAGTACGCGTAAATTATAATAGCGATTGTTATTTTGACTGCACCATTATTACGATATGTATGTGTATATATATAGATATTCTATAATCTAAATATGAATGCCTTAGAGTTACTAATGCTCGCATTTTAGCGATTGTTATTTTGACTGCACCATTATTACGATATGTATGTGTATATATATAGATATTCTATAATCTAAATATGAATGCCTTAGAGTTACTAATGCTCACATTTCACACTTTTAGATTAACTCTTGGTAGTGACATGATCGTATAGTTACATATCATAATCATTCTAACCATGTTTTACATGGCAGGATTATACATAACATGTGATGAGAAATCCTTCATACATTTTTTATTATGACTATTGATCCTGATTACTTCTAGGATATTAGTTTTTTCTTGTCTGATAGATTAAAAAAACTACCTACGTAGAAACTAATTTGCTTCTGGAGGCAGACCGTCTAGGTAAGCATTTTTTCTTTTTGGTATTTTGTTTCCGCTTAATTAACAGTACATCCTTTACATAGCTAACATAACAACTAGGCGATTTTTTTGCATAATTGATCCAACTTATCTGAATAATCAGTGATTGTTGTATTTGGTGATGTTATACCGTCCTCAAAATAAGTTACTCTATGTGCTGTAGCATAATGTTGAGAAGGAGTCACTATTTTTACTATGATTGTAATATTTACTAATAATTCGTAAGGTATGATATTTATTACTTTAAAAACAATAGCTTAATAATTTATGGACTTGCATCGTAAACACGCGAATAAAAATTCTCATATTGATTCTCATCGAAAGTTTCAAATTACAATGCTTCTATAGTATATCGTTGATAAAATGGATAATTAAAAAAGATGCAGTATATTTGAATAAATGCAGGCATGAAGTAAACAAAACTGTGAGTTTAGCAAATAAAATTAATTATTGCGAATGGTACGTCAGAGATTGTTGCCGGCGAAAAAATCAAATAAATACAATTATTACAAAGAAACAATCTACAGCTTTGAATTTTATTCAATATAATTTTTTTATAGCATATTATAATAAAGACTTGTGCTTTTTATAATAAGCAAAATATTCATGCGCATCCTTGTTTAGAGCTACAGAGAGCAATAAATACAGCACCAGCCAAGAAAGTACTGCAACTATGTGTACATACATTTAAACACCTTGCACCCTAAGGTATATTACGAGTCAAATATTTAAATTACAATTTCTAGTGTTTGTGCATCCAATAAAGCCTTCAAAATCCTGCGGGATTCCAAAGCAATCTCAACAGCACTTTCAAGAAATACAACGCTAATTTT
>JAAXYX010001769.1:0-20762 GCA_036851915.1 Ptenothrix huangshanensis | reverse complement strand
TTTAGCAACAAAGTGAAGGTAAAGTTTCTACTTTGTGGCCATAGCAACGATAAGTAAAACTCAATTGCTATGGTCACAAAGTAGAAACTTTACCTTCACTCGGCTGTTAAAGTGAAGTGTGGATGAGCCTTTAAAGCTAAAAAAAATGAGCCTAAAGGATATCTTATCCACGACGAACAATAAAAACTCATTCCTTGCGGTTACGTAATTTATACTACTAATATTTTGGGGCCTTCTGTTAATAAAAAAAAGTAGTCGCAACATAATAACATAATATGTGCAAACGAGATACCTAAATTTCTCAAGTGTCAAAAAGTTATGGCTATTTCATACAATTATGTAACAACCACTACATCTTGGAGTGAGGAATCAACGTAACATACAATTACGTTACTTATCTCAACCATGCAGGTATGTAATTATATGCGCATTGTCCATAGTTGTTTTGCTCTTCTAGTTTAGTCTTAACTTCACTAATTAGCTGCAGTCGAGAAACTTGACCCTAGAATGTCCGGTTTTGTTCCATTACCCATTGCAGCAATTAGAGCTGCGTTGGTAGCTTGGAAGGAACCGCGTCTTCCTAAATAGGTCTTAGAAATCACAAAATGCAGTTTTTTTTAATTATTTAATATAATACCTTACTATCCGAAAATGAATGAAAATATTTCCTTAAAAAGTTATACCTCTTTAGCAAGCTTTTTTAAAATGGCAACATTAGCTTTTCCCATGTGATTCACCATTGATGTTAGAAATCCATCTGGATTTTGAAGCAGGACGTTTGGATGCCCGTATTCCTATGGATACAACGAAACCTTTAATAAGATCTTGACCCCTATCCATTTTAACAATTTTAGACATTTAAGGAGCTACTGACTGATGAAAAATAAGTATAGAACGCAATATTCAGTTACATTTCAAGAAAGATCTTTGAATTCGTATCAGGCATTTAAATCATTCCTATACAACGATATGCACAACTACTGGATGTTTTGATGAACCAATTAAGTAATTATTTACCTTCAAGTAGCCGTTATCTAAAACAAGAATCCGGTCACAATCAATCACACTGCGAAGCCTGTGAGCAATAGTTATGATCGTGCATTGAGAAAATTTCGATCGTATTGTTGTTTGAATATTGTTGTCTGTCCTACACAATATGGAAAAGAAATTGAATTTATTTTGATAATTTCTACTGAGACACAATAAACATACATAATTAGGATATAAAGGGCATATTATGTCACATAATGCTACTAACCTACCTTGGGTCCATATTTGCAGTGGCCTCATCCATAACAATTATTTTATTCTGACGAAGAATGGCCCGAGCCAAGCAGACCAGCTGCTTCTCGCCCACACTGAAATTGCTTCCACCATCAGCAACTTGGAAATCTAATACTGGTATAGAATCCTTTAACTCTACTTCCTCGATCACTTTCCATAACTGGTCATCGTTGAATTGTCCAAAGGGATCCAAATTATAACGAATAGTTCCCGAAAATAGAACCGGGTCTTGGGGGATTATCGAAATGTTTTTACGAATATCATCAAGTCCGACGTCTCTCGTTCGGAAACTATCGATGTAAATATCGCCGGTTGCTTCTACCATTCGGAAAAGACAAGCAACAATCGAACTTTTTCCTGCACCCGTTCTCCCAACAATTCCGATCTTCTCTTTTCCCCGAATTTCGAATGTAAGATCTTTAAGAACACACTTATTGTTGTAGGAAAGACAAACTTGGTGGAATTTGATTGCTCCTTCTGCTGGCCAGTTTTTCGGTACTTGAGTATCTTATTAAAACCAAACAAAAAACTAGATAAAAAATTTGGAGCTTTTCCAAATTTTATTTTCGTAGTCTACGCGCTTTTAGGCTCCAAAAGGCGTGTAACATTGTCCAACAAGATGTTTTATCGATCGAAGGTAGCAAATAACTATAGGTTTTGTAATAATTCGTTTATAAATACATTACAACTAGAGAGAAGGAGGCAAAATTAAGCCCTTCTTGTTCAATTTGCAACTCGATTTTAACCTAATCACGTTATTATTACCGGAGTTTGATAAAGATGATTCGGGTTTCATTTTGGAATACTCTAACACTCTATCAACGGATGTCAATAGATTTTCAGCCTTAGCAGACTTGCGAGAAACCACCTGGAACATCCCAGAAAATGTAATTGCAGACGAAATTGCAAGTCCAGCATCGCTACTGCCACTCCCAGTTCCCTGTACTTTGTCAGTGCATTACAGATTAGAACTATGATTTTTTATTTCACATACTGGTGGATAATAATGAATTGAAGCTTATCAAAATAGACAGTATCCACCAAAAATCACACAGCATACTTTCTGCCACAACAATAAAACTGAAGACAACGATTGCAAGGAAAATAAGTGCTGTCAGCTCCATCCAAATAGACAACCAACGATTGATTGAGATGTACGCGAAAGAAGCAGAAAAATGTAGATCCTATTAAAACGAATATTATAATTAAAATTCAAGTAATAATTGTGGTATAAGTTGTCATTGAAGAATCAGCCAATCTAATCTACTTGTCACCTGATATCTGTCGAACTGCTGAGTTAAAACATGCTCACAACCCAAAGATCGGATTGTCGTTAACCCTTGAACCGTGGTCGATAAATGAGTAAGTACTGGGCTTAGTGCTAAATATAGAATTTAAAAAAACTTAGAAAGTTTAATTTCCTTAAAAATATGAAGATTATAAATATGCCGGGTTAAAAAATTCTAGCTAAGATTTACAACTATGATAGTACGTGAATAATTACATGTAGCTTCCATCCTTTTCACATTTCCTGCTGTTTTAAGATAAAACCTTCGAATGAGATACATAACAGCAACTAGTACAACACAAGGAATTATAATGTAGTAATTTGACGTTAGCACAACAACAATTATTCCGATGATCTGAAGAAACATAGATAATACATCAAACAAGGTAGGTGGAAGTTGCTCGTCAATAGCTCCAATGTCCTTTGTAAATCGATTCAAGATACGTCCTACAAAAACGAATGTATTAATTAGAAAATTCAACATTATACAAAACTTTTGTGAACACTACTAACTAGGACAGGGCATAAGGGTTCAAATTTTAAAAAAGGACTCAAAACTCATCTTCCATCTGCTCTTCCAAAAAATTTGTTTTTTGGATCTTGATCCCTTGATGATTGCCCTGTCCTAGTAAAAGTAATACTAAAGAAATTCAATATTCTTAAATTTAGATATAAGTATAAGACAGTTTGAATATTTTCAAATATTTTTGGAAAAGGCAGAATGCCTAGCATATTTTGGTCAGTTTATTTTGGAGATTTTAAGCAGTCAAGATTGTAAAAGTCTTAAATGCCTAAAACAAACACATTTCCCATCCGAAATGTGAACAATTTTGGTAAGTTTCAGCTAATTTTGAAACGGAACCTGAAAAAGACAGTAAACACGATACACAGAATGTAGATTTGAGGGATTATTTGAAATCAACTGTCTTTAAATGTTAAACCAGTTTAGAATTTTACATACGTGTAACAATATTATGGCCTAAACATTACAAGGTTACTCGGGAAAAGGTCCAAATTGGACCATTCACATTTGGGGAGTTTTATATGTTATGCGCTGACTGAATATTTTAAGGGTCATTAATGTGCTTGCAAGGCCAATCTTCCTTCAAAACCATTATAACGGGAAAAGGAACACGCGATTAGTATATACTTAATACTAGTACTTAATACGGCAAGTAATTTTAATTATGCTTTACAGTAGGTAGTTATAGAATTGGCAAAATATGTACTCACCTGATGGATTGTCATCAAAAAACTTGATGGGTGCACGAACTACATTCTCAAACATGTGACTATGAACGGTACTGCTTATATTCACACAGTACCGAAAGAAGTAGAGAGCTCGTATGCTTGTAAGTACCACTACTAAAATGACAAGTGTAGTATATACATAGAAGTTGAAAGTTCCCCCAAAATCATCATTATTACGTAAATCCTGTTTGAACGGTAACTTGTACGGTATATCGCCCTTCTCTCTACTTTGAAAACTTATATTTAACGATGTCTGCTCGAACGGAGGTAACATCGGTTGAATTGCATCGTAATTTAACATTTTGCGTCTGAGATACCCTGTTGTATTTGAATAAACATGATAGAATTTTGATAGTTAGTATAATATTAAAATTGAAGCAGTAAAAAATTTAGTATTGATGTAGTATTGAATTGAAGTAGTAAAATTACAATATTATATACTGATTGATTGTTTCATTTAATTAAGTCATTATAAATTAAAGCTGTAAGCGTACCAGTGCGCCAACCAATAGTCAGTACCACTTCCAACGATCTGGGTCACTGCATAACCCAGTACTAGAGTTATTAGTCCCAACGCAGAATTCCCCGATAGCAAATATTTAATGTAAGCCTTCCAATTTACAGAAACTCCTGGAATGCGTTCTGTTTGAATTACAGGCTTGCCACGCGAGTCTTCGTTGATCTCAGTTTTACTGTTTGGGTTTCCCTGCAACAAAAGTATATGACCGGTCTAATAGTTAGGGCACATAAAGGACTGCTACCTTATTATACGTAAATCAAATATTATATTAATTGACTCCACGAATAAAGGACGCAGTCGCGATGGCCGCCAAAAAATAAACACTAGGTTGAAACATGAACCGTCAAGAACGCCGCCGTAGAGATGTCTGCCCCCTGCGAACGGCCGTCCTGATCGTAAGTTACCAAGCATGAAAATATGTCGACTATAATCGCTGTATTTAATTCATGCTATGAAAAATCATTAACTAATAATCAACAGTGATCCAGTAGGTGTTTACCACGGCGGGTTTCGCATCTTCGCGCTCATCATCCGAAAAAACTGTGACGGCCATCGCGACGAAGGCGTTTATATTCCGGTAACCATATTAATTAGATGATTACATAATCAGTTTGAAGTTTAGTGGAACTTTCGGACTGTTTTCCGTCTTCAATGTCAGTATCCAGCAGGCTGACAAAATCGATCCCCTGGTCAACAACCTCGCAGTAAGTGCCTTGCACCAGGATTTTACCCTAGGGGCAGGAACCATTAAAAATTTAATAATTTTGTACTGCATTCATGCATTTATAATTATCTGAACGTACGCAACCACATATAAAGACAAATAATATTTTACTTACACCGTTGAATACGATGACGTGATCCGCTTTGGGCAAATACTGTAGCTGATGTGTCACCAAAATTCTTAATTTCCCTTGAAGCTGTTTACGAATGCAATTCTCGAATATATGTCGACTTACCTCAGTGTCGACAGCACTCAGAGGATCATCCAGTAAATAAATATCTGCATCCTGATACAATGTCCGGGCTAAGTTAACTCGGGACTTTTGCCCGCCACTCAGAGCTGTTCCCCGATCTCCGACAATCGTGTTTTCCCCAAAAGGTAATTGTTTCAGATCTTCTTCCAAAGCTGACATTCTAATTACTTGTGAAAACCGCTCTTTATTGTATGACTGACCAACCAAAATATTTTGTTTGATATTTCCAGGGAAAATCCATGGCTCCTGGGAGTTATAGGCTATTTTACCTTTAATTTTGCAATGACCTTCGTTTATGGGCAGTTCCCCCAGAATAGTGTGAAGGAAAGACGTCTACAATAATTAAATACATTTTTGTTTCTATACAATTGTGCAATTTAACTGTGCTATCTTAATTAATGTGCTACCACTAATTATACCATGCTGCTGAACTTGATTACTTTCATTACCTTTCCTGAACCCACAGGACCTACAATCATAATTAACTTGTCTCCTCGCAAATTAACATTCACATCCTCCAGTGTGGGTCTTTCCAAAGTCCAGTTCGCTTTCACATTAGTTACCGCTACCGATAAACTTTCAAAGCTATTCTGCCCCTCAGTACTGAATCCAACTATTTTGCGGTTTTCAGATGGTGTTTGCTCATCAAGAAGGAGAAATGTCTGGAGAAAAACTTCACTTGTCATAGAATGTAGAAAAATTGATAAACTACTATTAGAAAATTAATTTCACCTGAATACGATCCATGGACACAATCAGATCACCCGCTGTGGCTAATGCAGATGGAGCTAACTGAACCATCGTTTGTCGAATAATGTTGTAAACCGTAACCATAAAGAATACAGTATCTGCCTTCAACTCCCCGCCACACAGGATGTATATGAGAATAGTCAAGAATGTAATTACTGTAGATGATGACATATAAACGGACAAATAAAATGCGCGAAGATATGCCGACTTTCTCAAAATCTTCACTTCTGCTCTTCGGACATTATCAACCAGAATGGTGAAGGCCTTTTCCCATGCATACATTTTTATGACACGAATCGCAATGATCATCTCGTTCATTATTTGACCTCGTCGATCTGTTCGCTGTGCCACTTTGACTGTGAATCGTCTTAGTAGTAAGCTGATATAATCTGCACAGAAACACTTTTAAAAAATACTGCTTTTTTGCAACGAATTTAATGGAATTTTGGAACAACTTACATTGCAACGGAGTCAGTAAAACGATAAATGCTACACCAGCAAGGCAAGACACACCAAGTCCCCCAGATGTCCATAGGAAATAAGTGAATATCATCATTTGAATGGGAGCAATGTGCAAGAAATGCAGAACCATAAGATTTGTTTCAAATCGGTTTACATCGTTTGACAATAAATTGAGCATTTGTCCCACTGTTGTTTGATTCTGAGCTGACTTGCTTAGTTTCAGAGCCTACATTACGCATAATTATAGTAAATAAAAGCCATGACTTTCGCTTCCATATCTGCACCGAAAAATTGGCTTGTATTTATTATAATTACGGACCCATCTTGAACGTAGTTTGTGTGCATCTGAAGTACATCTTTAATTCAATAAAAGTACATATGTGCATCTAAAACTAAATAAAAGTGATCTCGAGTTCGAGCACATCTTTTAGTCCGAAATGAATTCCTAATAAATTTGAGATGTACCCAAATGGCGTTCAAGATGAGTCCGTAATTATACTAAAAACGACTAGGTTTTCGTCGTAAGTAATAAGTAGTAACTTTTGATACCTTTCGATAAATAAGGGCACAACTGGCCACACTACATTTCATCCCAATGTGCTGATGTTCAAATGAAATTGGGTGCAAAATCAGAGTGTAAATTAGCGAGCATAGAATTATTCCGAACGCGTAAAATAGCTGGTCTTCAATTGGGGAAAGAGTAATGAATGATCCAAGTAATTTGTGAAGAAAAAGTGTTTGAGCAACCCTGAAATGTTGTAAGAAAGATAACGGGTGAGTTTAATGTGAAAAAGCTTTTTAAATGAATTAATTTAGTGTTTTAAGATTTGAAGTTTAAAAAAAATTTCAAAATTTGAAAAATCTCGAAATGGTAGGATAGTTTGCTGCGATTAACAGCATGCCAGATTTTTTTCATTAAAAACTGACATTGACATTTCTACTTCTGACGAATACTTAATATAAAATAATTAATGGGTGATTTTCACAGATCTACGTAAAAGTATCTAAACAAAGCACCAGTCAGTTGTCAGCCAAGGTATTTTGTAAATTTTCAAGTTGTTATTCAATGTAGGGTTTATAAAAGATTAGAACAGTAAAACTTACCTCAAAATACATTCATTGATTGCTGCAACACATCCGTACAAAACAAATTCTTTCCAAAACATCCTGAGAAGAGGTTTATAATATCTGGGTCTGCAGCCTGATTCTTTAGATCTGCTACATTCGTCTTCCCATCCACTACAATCATCAAGGATGAAGGAATAATAATAATGATACGCTTATTCATGCACTTTATACTTAATGGTCTTTTGACAAAATTAAACCCTCTTGTTTTATGCTACAGAATTATTTTTGTTTAAATACAATATGACTGAGCTTTATACTTACGCTTGTAATTTCATCCCCAGCTGTCCGGACTCGTCCTCAGATGGAACACCGTACAGGTCATCAAATCGCAACTCTTTCTTCGCTCCATGTTTCAACAAAGGGAAGAGCCACAGAAAAAATAGCTTCGAAATGGGAGAAGCCGTTTCAATTGGATTAGTACACTGATTCTTCTCTGTAAAAGTCATTTTATTTAATATGAGCAGAATGAAAATAGACTCAACTGAGCGTCAGAAAGGTCAAATTGAGACTAACGAAGCCAAAAATTTGTAATTATAAGGAGAGGGACAAAAAGTCATTCAACTTGCAAACGTTGAAATTAATTATAACAATAATTATATCATGCAAAAACTGCTTACGGCTATAAGAATTGATTGTAATTACTTCAATATTTTAACGGGGCTATGGAAAAATTGTGTACTATAGTTATTTTTGGTTAAAATCGATAATCATTATTAATGCAAGACCATGAATGAATTGTTAATTAAATACAACTGCAGCTAATAATTAGTATCATTTCCAAGACTTCTGGAACTATGGGTAATAGGTTCAAAGACCACGCATGCTACAGCTCCCAAGTTACTACAAGTTAAGCAATTTTTTGCAGATGGAAACCGAGTGTGAAGATAATTACCTCCTGCCTATAGCATAATAGTGTGATGTGACAAACAATGTCCACAAAACGACAAACCCCATAGTGCGATTTGATTTGATGCTGTTAACGCTGCACCGCTGTAATGGAATACTTTGTAATAATACATGCTTGAAATTCTGAATATTTCTTCATGAAACAATTTAATTATAATTTATGGGTGTTATCTAAAGTTCATTTGAATTCAGTACCTTAGTCCGAATTTGTAATCGTAATTATTAAACACTTCAAGCCGTAATTAAGATAACCATTTGACTCACGGATGCCTCGAAACCAAATTCTATTTTAACAGTAAAGTACTACATTGTATTTAGTTATTGCCTTTTTAGCTAACGTATTCCTTATAGTTTACCAATCCGTAATTAATGTTCTGTATGCTACACATAACTTCACGATCTCTTCAATAATGATAAAGATAAAGTAGACATAAATAGGTGATTTAATTTCATTCAGTTAAGTTCAAAGTTTCTTGGCCCACAGAAAAGTTACTGCTGTACCCTGGGGCTTCTTGACAATCGAATGGTAATGGTAACGTCGTTAAAAGAAGCCAACAGCGTTTTAGTGCACTGCAGTGCGGAGTAAAAATGAATGCTCTCAAACGATAGGAACAGGACTATAGTAGGCAGTTGCGCAACGTTTTGCGCTTTCGGCGACGGTTTTTAAGTCCATAAAATCCTGCCAGTAATTATAATTACCCATTTTCTGTTAGCTATCGAAGTACTTTGCTCTTGATATCGTCCTTTAAGGGAAACAAATGTTATCCCACTTTGCTTTTAAGAAATTCTGTATATCGTCGTTTAAGAAGCAAAGTGGGACATATCCATTTCTGAGCAAAGGCAAAGTGGGGCACATCCATAAATTCTTAAAAGCAAAGGGGGGTATGTCCATTTGCATTGTGCTAGCTGTACTGGATATGTCCAACTTTGCTTTTAAGAATTTATGGATTTGCCCCGCTTTGCCTTTATACTCAGAATTGGATACACCTCACTTTGCTTCTTAAACGACGATATGCCCAGTTTGCTTTTATCTGGAAAATGAGTGCCTCTAAAAAAAACGATATGATTATCTTTGGTTTTGATAGTTAAAAAACGGTATGACTGATTAGGTATATTATAGGCGATGGCAATAGTGGCAATCCGAGTTTTAAACGTTAACAAAATTAAACATTTTACAGCAATTTTACTTTCTACATCTGTCTGGGTTTTCTCCACAGTAATCATGCAATGATAGTTGATAGTTAAGTTGAACTGAATGCGACAGTAACGACCCAAGAATGCCTTATGATGGTTTTCTACCAAAATCAAGAAACAAAAGGTTTGGTAGGTATATGGTATATGGAATGGTATATCCATATATATATAAATGAACATATGGATGTAATAGCTGCCTTGATGTCGTTGATGTTACTTATTCTTAAAAGCTTCTCATTCCTATATTAGCTAAAAGAATTGCCTGCATGCCATTTCATTAAACGCTTCTATGACGAATTTATGTAAGTTTTTTGAAAGATACATAATATCATGGGTTTCTCAACAGCTACTGCTGCTAAATTCTTGTGGTTGTACAACACGACCATTTATAGCACTGTACGGACTACTTATCACTGAACTTTGCAACAGTATAAGTGTTGCTTGTTTTGCGCTGTCAGCCTGACCTTACTTCCTTAATCGTAACCTTGACCGTACCTTTTATTACTCTACTGTCATCTCGGGAATATGTGGGGAATTTAATGTTTAACAGTAAGAGATCGCGGTAAGGGGCAAAATAGAGCTTTATTCAAGAAGCATTGGAGGAAATAAATTCTAGTGCTGCTTTACTTGTACTTGGCTCGATGTATGTTTAATTTAGCCACGAATTTAAATTGCGTAATTGAGAATAGGCCTATTTAAAAACTATCTTGACTTTACATTTTGCATATCATGCCGTTTGGTATGTATACTTGTTTATGTTTTTAATAAAAAATGAATGAATTATGCAATAAAATACTTGGCAAAATTACGTCTGGCGTACTGCTATCCCGAATTGATTGGCGTGAGCAGTTCTATGTGGTGATGGTTGTCCATTTCCACGAATTATTATTCTACTGCTACAGTATCAGAATATTTAAGGTATTGAGGTTACGTTGCACAAATCAGAGCACATCAATAATATAGGAAACCGCAACTTCGTTCGTATCGCTTTTCATTCCATTGGCGACCAGAAAGAAGGACCGAATACAGTAATAACAATGTATGGGAATGCTATAAATAATAATAACAGCCTAACTGCTACTGAATACAATTAACAGTAATTATGTAGTTGTAGTTAGTTTTCTACATGTGAACATTGGTAGGAATAGTTTGCAAGTAACTTAATTACAAAAACCTCATTCATTAAATCACTGGTATCGCTTCATCTCACGGTCAGATTAAAATTCGTCGAAATTCAGACATCTTCTCTATACCCCCTGTCTTATCAACAATGAAGCTTATAAAAAGTTTGGCAATAATCTGTGGTGATCTTACGATTTTATTTCGGTTTCAAATAACTATCCTTTTTACTGCTTTATTTTTTGATTCCGTAGCTAATGGGACTGTTAATATTGCTACAGTTGTACAAAAATTAACATTAGGGTCAGCAATAGGTGAACCCCAAGCTTTCAGAGTGCCAGCTTCAAGCTCCTTAAAATATTCTAACGGCCATTTCTCATTTCAACCACAAACGTTCCCAAGGCCTACCATCAAATGTCTTTCGATTTTCTTCTGCAGAAGTAGAAAAGGTGACAATAACAGTGACAACACTACGGGAGAAGTGGGACAGCCCTTGGATTTGAGTTCTTACAAACAAACAAATACCATCATTAATCGCAAAGATTCGGAAGAATCACAGGTGTCAGTCACAAATTTTACGGAGTTAAATAACCAGTGCTACCTATTCATGAAGAATGTGTACTATGCCCCAGGGGATTACTGTATTAATAGGTATTGCGTTTCAATTTTCAATGTTAATGTAATTCAATGTCATCACATATATTAATAATCTGAAAGTATACTATAGTTAATTATATGCTCGGTATTTCTACCACAGGTTCGTTCAAGAAAAGACAGATCCAGATAAAAACGAAGTCTCATGGATAGCCCACGTGTTAATTTACAACAATGCATTTATCGTGAATAAATGCTGCAGCATTCAGCAATCTCTTGACCTTAATAAAGTAATTGAAAGTAATGGTCAAACTCGATTAATCCAATGTAGTTCCTTGAGGTCGAATCCGAATCAAAATCAAATTACTTTTGGCTACATTCCACGAGTTGAAAATTCACAAACTTTTCTAAGTTTTAGGTCCAACGTATTGCCTGAAATAGCAAACAATTTGGACCTGGTTAGCGCAACTAAAATTCCAGATTCTCGTGGAAGGTAAAATTAGACTTTACTATATTTATATCAAATTTATTATCATTTAAACTCAGCGGTGCGAATATTATGTTACTATTATTACTGATCGGTAAGTTGGTAAGCAATACTTCGGTAACGTGTCTTTAGTCTTTACTGAATAATTTTAATGCAGTTATACTACAATATGTTAAAATGTTGATAGATTTTACGTGACAAAAACTGCTATCAATTTGCATCGTCCATTGGGGGTGTTTCTCCGTGGGAGATTTTTTGATTTGACTGAAAACTACTGTGTGGAGTCACTGCGGTCTGCTGGTGATGATAGAAGCCTTATTTTACTGTATGATAAAAGCCCGGAGGTATCTTACAACAATCGTTAATACTTCCACGAAATATTTCAAATATAGCGAGAAAATGTATTTGTTTGAATCTTCGATATAATTAATAATTATTTTACTCTGTGATTGTACTTATAAATATTATCCCTAAATGCAACTGAAAAATTTTATAGGCAAGAACACAAACAATGGCTTTGGCAATCGGAATTATATGGCTGTGTGCTGCTCCTCTGGGTTTTCTATCCGCTGTTGGAAATTTTGTTATTCTGCAAAGAAATCTTGGTGGACTGATTGTATCAGTGTTTTTCTTGTCGTCTGGGTGTACAGATATATTTGCCAGCCTTTTAATCATCACAGTAATAGATGGTGATGCGGATGTGATGGAAAACTGCAATTTCTTAGGTTTTGAATAAGTGAATTGGTCTAGCCTTTCAATATCAATATAATTATATAGCACATAGGTATTTGAGTCTGTGATGCCAGTGAATGAAAAGTTGTATAAATTATGCCTTAACCTTTTAACAGATTTCATTCAAAAGTTCATGTTCGCTTCCACGACATTTTGGTTAGTAATTGTCAATTACGATTTGTGGTGGAATTTTCGAAAATTGAGAAATGTGACAACAAGTTTGAAAGAAGATTTGACTAGATTCATGTTCTACCTAATGGTTGGATTGGGTGGTGCTGGAATTGACGTTTTGATTGCGTGGCTAATTGGCCATTATTTTGATCAGTGAGTGAAAAACAATTTACGATGATTTCTTGGTGACAGTTCCAAATTTAAAACATCGACGTGCTTTTTCCACTATTTAAATTTTTAAATTAACGAATTTGCCTTGGAGTTTTAAAAACCAGAAAGATTAGTTAGTACGAATTTGTTTACTATGTTTTAGAGATGGAAATAGCAATAGTAACACCGACCCCCCGGGTTTCTGTGTACTATACAGTTTGCCATCGTTAATATCTTTTTCGAGTGTTACTGGTCTACTCGTTGTAATTAACACTGCGTTTTTAATCATTACTTGGAGAAACATTCGGGAATATCAAAAATCAACAGAACGAGTTCTTTCAAATCGAAAGAAGAAAATGGATTCGAAAACCACGACATCGTAAATCAATAAAATATGATTATTTATAATTATTAAATAACTATTAGTAATAATCTCATATTTTCACAGAATTAAAACCTTTTGGTAAACCATTATTCTGCATCGAGCAGCTAATAATTAATCAGGTGTATGTTGATTTTAAATATTCTTTTATTGTATAACAATTACAGATTTAGACTGTACATGAAATTATTCTTGATATCTGGACCCAATCGGTTGATACGGATAGCAATTTTATTCTCACACTTCGATTACTCATTCCTTTCCCCTGTAGGCGTCATTTTGGAATTAGTGTTTATCCTCCCAGACTTTATTTTATTCCTCCTTATAGTATTGCATCCAGACTTCAATCGAAAATTTACAGAAGTCTTTCCATATTTTAAAGGTATGATAGACAACTATCTTAAACAGTGGCCATGAAAACTTTATTCTAGAATTTTTTATCCGTGATACCGTACCATACTACCTTACTTGGATATTAATATTAAATTTGAATGCGTATATAGAGTTTTGCTGCTGCAAGTATTCTGATGCTGAGACAGAACATTCCAAAGGACAAAGTCAAGTGGTCATAACTAAGTAATACTAACAAGAAAATGGACTAATCGCACCCTACTGCAAACTTGTTAATTTGGCCAATACATATTAAGGATAATAAATGTTCCCAGGGTAAACATTTATATTGATTTGAGGCTTGGTCTCTTGGAATTCCAGTTCGGTGAGATTAACAGGTCCAGGCTAACACATTTGAAGTGCCAGGCTTTATGTAGCGTAAACAATGGACGATTTTTGGACGCCCAGGCGATTTTCTAATGTTAAAAAGTTCAATATATTTAAGCCAAGTTCCTATATACCCCTTCCTCACTTACGTAAAAACTTGTCAACCAAAAACGTTGATGTTCAAAGTTAACTTTTCCAACTGTCCTTTCACACAACTTCTGGCTTAAACATGTAACCCGGTAGTAATTAATAAATTCATTATGACTAGTTATTATCACTTAAATTTTTGCTTATCGTGACGCTGCCCTAGTAGCGACGGAATGAAAAGTCTAATTAACAACATTCTAGAATGTTGTTTCGTGCTGCGTTGATGACTGAGTTTTAACCTGGTGAAGTTCAACCTCAGTCATTGGGCAAAACAGGCTCCTAACCTGTAAGTGACACACGCAGGCTCGTAACTGGGGAGCGGCAAAAAAAGTAAAATGCACTGCGGTGGCTTCAATGCAAGTGCTCTAAGTCCTGTAGTTGCATACTCCTCATGTGGTTTTAGAGGAAATAAATTTTGAAGAAAAATGCAGGCCAGACCGTGTCTGGAATTAACTGATGCTAATTAGTTAAATGGTTTAATTGCATTTACATGTCGGAATTATATATTGTGGTTTTCGTGAAGTACAAAAACGAAATTCAAAATTATTTTCCTTTCTAGAAAAATAGCTCCATTATCACTGAAATTCTTACAACTTTGATTTTCAATTTTGCCTTTTATAAACCTTTTTGGAATTCATACGAATTGTTTGGAAAGATGCAATGAATGCAAGCATTGCTACAGATACTCAGACAATTCTCATACCGTCATACCTACTTATTATTTGTTTTCTTCTAGCTGACTCAGTTGTATTTTTGATTTATGATTGATCTGGTTGCATGTCACACATGTATATTTAATGATATCTCATCAACTTACGCACAGTGATTATAATTATCATTATTAAGGCGACCGAAACGCATACAAATCATATTGAAACACATGACCCCCGGTTAAGTCTTCTTGTTACCTAAAAATCCGAAAACGTAAAAAGAATTTTAGAAAAAACATAAAAGCACAATGATCGTGCCTACTGTGCTGTGGCTTTTCAGCTGACTGATTTGCGCAACTTGCTCACATATGCTTTCCTATAATTTCGTACCATTTCACTCTCTTCCTGGTTTGTCTTCCTTTGCCCATCGCTAAACACTGTGTTATGGTGGCATGTGGGGGTTCGAGACATGCATGTTACAAAAATACATTCCCTTGCAACCCTATTCGTACTCGTATTCGAATTCGTATGAGAGCCAATAAAGGCCTTAAAAGCATAATGGAGTCTAGAAGGATCAAAAAGTAACTGTGTCGTCTAAAAAAGAAAAAAACATAATGATAATGAGACTGCAAAAAGCATAAAAAAGCATAATGAGATGCTGGCAAGGCAAACGAAGGATAATTTCGGCCACCTTATATGTAGTCTTCACCATTATCATTACGGGCTCTCATTTTTTTTAGTTTTTAATGTAACGTAAAAGCATGTATAAAGCTTAAAATAATTGCAGCAAGAAAATGATAACATTATTCTTCAGTTAATTTTGTATCTTTGCCGTTCATCGCCCTACATTTAATTATTTTTTATATTGTCTGATCGTTTTTCCCCGTCTGTTACCGCTGCCTGGTTTTCGAAGTTGGAACTGGTTTTAGTGGTTTTAAATATATATTACATATTCTAAATAGTTTCTTCTCACGTTAGTCAACTACCCACACTTGACAGATCTTTTGTCTTGTTAACAACCTGAAATATTAATTTTATTTTTACGCTTGTTCGACATAAGTTGCGATAAATGTAGGTTATTCTTCACTCGTATTCTTTTCTTTAAATATTCAGACGGGATAAGAAGAGCTTACGAACAGATATTATTGATTTAGTGCTACGAGCTACGTGGTGCCCTGGGAAATACCGTGACAGCGTACGTCAACGTAGAAATTCTTAATTGGAGATAAAGATGTTGCAATTGAGTGCTGTATATATATATGATTCCATTAAGCGTAAAAATATTTTAAAATAAATGGAGTAGTGGATGCTTTGAAATTATTTTATTTTATTTCGAGCTTTCGAACACACTTTGGGGCCCTCTTTCCGGGATACTTAAAATCTACAATGATTCAGGTTTTCAAACTTTATGATTAAAGTTTGAAAAATTAAATAATAATAATTAAAATATAAGTAAACATTCCTATGCATATGTTTGAATACCGACATTATGCACATTAAAATAACTATATTATGACAACCGTTAATTTTGTGAACCAATTATACCAACCATTGCATTGCATGTATGTATAAAACTCAAGCGTCTAATTTCTCTAAACTCAGTGAACACCGGCGAATGCGTCATTGTCATTGGCATTAGAATTGTATGTTTCCGTTCCCACACAAACAAAGTTTATAGTATTTAGTTAGTTGTTATTTAGTGCTTGCTTATCGCAGAATGCATAATTACAAGGAACTTCTTAACACTACTGAAATACGATATTAATTACGTCGGTACGGATGTGGCAAAGTTACACATTACTACATTGCGTAAATCGAGGTAGACTAATTAATTCAAAATTTTGGATCGTTGCGTCAACCCACCGCAGGAATTTTTAATCCCACTTCCTTTGTCACTGACGTTTGGCGCTTTCTTTAATACTTTGTAGTAGTTTCATGAAGTTTTGTTTACCATTTATTTTCGATTTCATCTGGACATAAGTATCTTAATAGTGTAGCAATAATACGTAGCATCATTCGTAGCCACAATGATACGTCTTCAGTTTCCATTGCTGAAAATTAGCTTTTGCAAACTAGGTTCGGTGATACTAGCGTTGATTTTCTGCTCCGGTACCTGTTGTAAAGGAGATCAAGACATTAATAGCAACAAAGAGAAACAATTGCGAATCCTAGCAACCGAAGTATATTTTAAGGCACCCGAAAACATTTTTGATAATTATCGTCATACACCATCCTTTTTTCAAGTTAGAACAGTTTTTAATTTTAATTGCCACTTCATTCACTTTTGCAAAGACCAAAATGGCAGCTGGAATTCTTGGTCGACGTCAAAGATATCTTTATACGACTATAAAGAGAATTACTACGGTACAAGTGGTGGTGAGCTAAACTGTAACTCTACCAGCAATACTAACTTAAACGAAACCATGGTAAATATTAGCAAATTTATACAGTTACATGGACAGTGCTATCTGAATGTGGAGTATAAAGTATACCTCGCTCCAAAGGATTACTGCATTTTGAGGTAAACATTTATTCGCAACAATAAATAAGTAATAATTAAATACAAAATTCAGTTTTGATCTTATAGACATGATTAGATATGATTATGAATATTAATGATGTTCGAAAAACAGGCTTGATATTGTAGTATACCTAAATAATAAAGTCACCCTCGCAGGTTTGTTGCAGGAAGATCTACTACACATAACATTGAAGAATCATTACAAGCAGAAGTACTGATTTGCCAGCAACCACTTATCGTTAAAAAATGCTGCGGTTTGCTACAATCTGCTGATCTTACGATTAGAACTCACGATCACGATACGTCGGCCTCAGCTCTAGAAAAACGGTGCATTCCTACAAACTCTAATAATTACAGTTTTCTTTGGCATTATGAAAACAGTACTTCTTTGTTGAGCTTTAAAACATCATCATTTGAAGATGTAGCAAAACTAAAAGACATTGGAAACTCCACTAAAATTGTCGATGGACGTGGAAGGTGAATTCCTCATTAAAATAATACAACATATTTGATGATTCACTATTATCATTCATTATTGAAACTACATCAATAAAAAAGCCAATTGGGTTTAAATAAGTATGTTTATGAAATCCATTAGTTTTCATGTGAGGGAGTCTGGGATTTTCTTACAGCGTCGCTTAGGCGTGTTTTTGCGAGGAAGACTGACGGAATTAAATGGAGACTATTGTTTAGAGTCATTACAAATTCCACATGACAGCAGAAATCTGCATGTCGTTCTATTTTATGATGGCAGTCCTGAGGTAAATCTTGAGTTTGATTTTTTCAAAATCCTGTTTAAACCGGTATGTTCCGATTGAAATTGCTCTTAATTCATTTCTCATTTTAAATATCATAATTATAGGTACAGGCACGAGATATGGCAATTGCAATTGGATCTATCTGGCTATTCGTTGCTCCTTTTGCATTTTTAGCAGCAATCGCAAATTTTTTGATATTGCAAAGAAATATTTTTGGGATTATTCTGTCGACGTACCTCGTGTCGTCAGGATTTACAAACGTTTTTGCTAGTGTAATAGTATTTACTTTCAATATAAATGGCGAAGATAACGATTCAACGGATTGCTCTATCCTAGGTAATGGTTGGCATGTTATTTTTCCTGAGCATTACGCACACAATCAGCCTACACGTATGTAATTCCATTATGAAACAATTAAGTTGTTGCAGTTACCAACAAGCGCTAACGTAGTGCAATGACTAATTATGTACATTTGTTCACGTTTTTACAGATATAGTGCAAAAACTGTCTTACTCGTCCACAACGATATGGCTTGTTATTGTCAACTTTGACTTATGGTGGAATTTCCGGAAATTACGAAACAATAACTCCCTTACCATGAAGCAGGATATCAACAGGTTTATTTCCTACCTTATTTTTGGAATCGTAGCTGCAGGGTGTCACGTTGCATTATCTTATCTTGTTGGGTACTTTTACCGGAGGTATTTTCTCACTTTATTATACATACCTACACACAAATTACATAAGTACATGATTATTGGGATAACTTATTTACCCATTTGTCTGCACAGTTAAATATTATAAGTTTGAAATATTTAAGGAATTTAATTATTAAATTGTTGAAATGATGATCACAGTAGAAAACTAACTATAAACTTTTTTTAGCAAGTCTAGTGAGATTGACACACAGATGCATTGCGTCTTGTATACTTTACCGTCCCTAATTGCATTTTCCATTGTGGTGATTCTACTCATCGTTACGAATACCTTCTTTTTCATTGTGACATGGCTTAATATTCGAAGTCATCGGTCGCTTGCAGGAACTATTCGTGCAAATAATATAAAAAGAAAGAACAAGGCTACTACCCGATCGTAAGCATTTTATATAATCTGAAATGTTACATGTAGGTAACTACATTGAACGAATGGAATATACATAATTTGCAAGTATACTATATCTGAACGAAGAATTGCGTGCCTATTAACGCACTATGTATATATTACATAGTCGTTATCAGTATCAGTCTGTGTATATAGTAGTTATAGTGGTAATTATGTAACTGTACCTATTGAATTTTTATAAAATGGTATGGTATTAAGAATTTAATTAAAATCTGTTGTTTTTCAGTTTTAAATTGTATTCAAAACTATTTATGATGGCTGGACCGAATCGACTTGTGCGAATCGCGATACTTTTTGCTCACTTTAATTATTCATTCCTTTCTCCAGTTGGTGTTCTCCTAGAATGCCTATTTAGCATCCCGGACTTAATTTTATGCTTCTTCGTTTTTTGCCATAAAGATTACCGAAAAAAGATCGCCCACACGTTTTCATATTTGAATGGTAATTTGATTAATCTTACTTGCCAGTGCTTAACTCCCTATGTTATCCCTTGTGATACATAAATATGCTTACTTACTACTAAGTTAAATACACATTTAATTACCTATATGCACATATTATTCGATTTTTCATATTTGAATTTTTAAAATATCAAAACAAGGGACTATCTAGTAGATCTACGCACATTTACATATTTCTACCTAATTACCGGTTCGGAGATGTTTTATTGGAAGATTTTGATTTTAATTTTAATTTACTTGTTTTATTTTATTAAGGGTAAATTGGAAACACACTCAACGTCAGAGATTTCACGAACACATCCTGCTACATCTACAAAATAGCAACTGCAATCTGCAACTTCTCCAAGAAATCAGAATGAATGTAATTAATCCTCATTTTACCAATAAGACAAACACTTGTTACGCTTACAATCGTAGTTTTGCAATATACCGTAAAGTCTTCCAATTATTCCCCGCCACCAATAATTCCTCGCCTCTAATAATTCCCCGGTATATTAATAGAAGCATGTTCCCATATTTCCATGCAACTACTATTAGTTTAAAATAGAAATGGAGTAGTGGATGCTTTGAAATAATTTTGTTTTCAATTCCAAGCTCTCGAACGCACTTTGGCGTCCTTCTTCAGGGATAGCTAGATTTATAATGGTATACATTTACTACCAAACTACAGTGGAATCGCTGTAAGCCTGATCTGAGGGTTCCTTAAAAAACATCCGGCTTAGAAAGAGCTAATTACATGGGGCTTCCCCAGGCCCCAGGCACGGGCACAGAGCAACGGCCGGCTTAAAGAGATTTCCGGCTTATTGGAGTCCGGCTAACGGCGATTCCACTGTACCAACTACTATTGAATAGAATTTTTAAAAATTCAAAATTACTAGAGGTAAACCTGAGTCGTTGTAAACTCGTTGTACTTTTATATTTTTGTAGAATTGTTAAAATTACTGTGGGATTTTTTTAAAAAAATGTACATCACCATAGTAATTTTTACATT